>JAADVD010000057.1:0-104362 GCA_023334535.1 Pythium vanterpoolii
GCGTGGGTGTCTTACATGCGTGGTTGCCACATTGGTTCATTATTGGCGTCGTGTGTTTTATACAGAGAGGTGTATTTTTGGAAATATGTTCTTAGGTGTATTTTCGGAATTGAAAAGTGTGAGGTGTATCAGAAGAATTTCCAAACATTTGAGGTGTATTTCTGTACTTCTCCCTAAAAAAAAAGATAGGCCACATAAGTCTACACCACACAGATCCCAAAAATCTTCGTTGCGTTGAGGTGTGGAGCAGCTCCACTGAAACGCAGAAGCATGGATACAAATGCAGAGTATACTCACAGCGTCCTCTCTCTCTCTCGCTCTACCCGTAAGGCTCAAGATCCTTTCGCTGTCTCACGCTTACTGCTGCGTCTCGTCCTGCACGACGTTTACAATCACTTTGCCAACCGCGCGGCCCGTCTTGAGCCGCGTAAATGCCTCAATCGTCTTTTCCAGCGGAAACACAGCGTCGACCAACACCTTGATTTCGCCACGCTCATATAGCTTGGTCAGTTGCGCGAGATCGCGTCCCGACGGCGTCGTGAACACCGCACTATAGGTCGCACCAAACTGGGCGGCGCTCGGCGTGAGCCCTCGCTTGAGCGTCACAAAACGACCCGTGGCTTGCTTGAGCACGCGCTGAGCGTCGTCTTCCCACGAGAGCGGCTCGACGCCGCAGTCATACACCACGTCGAGAGAGTGGGCTTGAATATGGTCGGCCCATTTCAGTGTGCGGTAGTCAATCACTTCGTCGGCCCCGAGTCCTTTGATAGTCTCGACATTGGCTGTCCCGGCCGTGGCAATCACATATGCCCCAATAGCCTTGGCGTATTGGATCCCGACAATACCCGTCGCGGACGATCCGCCCAGCACCAGCACGCGCTCGCCCGCCTGCAGCTTGGCGTGGTCCTTGAGGGCTTGGTAACTGGTCAGCGCTGCCAGTGGCACGCCCGCAGCATGGTTAAAATCTAGCGTCGTTGGTTTGCGGGCGACAAACTGCGCGTCGACGGAAAAATAGGCGGCCAGCGAGCCAATCTCGCCTGTGCCGGCCATGGCGTAGACTTCGTCGCCGACCGAAAAGTCAGTGACCGCGTCGCCGACCTCGGCAACGACACCAGCGACATCAAAGCCAATGCGGAACGGAGTGTCAGCGGTTGGGGTCTTTTTGAAGAACGCTGCGCCGTAGATCTCGGGCGCTTTGAAGTCGATGGGATTAAGCGCGGCGCTGTGGACCTGGACGCGCACGTAGGACGCCGGCAGCGGCGCCGTGGAGACTTCCTGGAGCGTTAGGATTTCTTCCACTGGGCCGAAGCGTTCGTAGACAAACGCTTTGTATGTGGGAGGCACAGAGACCATGGTGATGAGGCGGTGAGGTAGGTGATGGGGATGTTCGATATTGGAGAATGGCAACGAGCTGAGACCGACCAGGAAGGAGAACTGCGGCTTCTGAACCGGTAGAGACTTGGCGAGATCTTGTTGACGCAGAATGTGGTTTTTGAAGTGGTGTTTAACAGCACAAAATCGACTTCCAAACAAAAGTCTTCGATCACTTCAGCTACAGACTTTTGCAGTCCCGATTGAAATTCACATTGACCAAACGTTGAAGATCGACGCTGCACTGGCCAGTGCCGCCATTGGATGCGTTTCCAAGCCAATCTGCGATGGTCTCTCCCAAACGAGTTGTGCTCTGTCTTCCCACGCTGTTGGCTCGACGTCGCAGTCGTAGATGACGTTGATCGAGTGATGCTCGAGCACTTCGCTCCACTGCTGCGTCCAGTAATCCATGACTTGGTCCGCACCCAGCGACGCCACAAACGCGAGGTTCTTCGTGCTGGTCGTCGCAACCACAAACGCACCAATCGCTTCGGTGTACTGGATCCCGAAAATACCCGGCGAGCTGGAGCCGCCCAGGACAAGCACGCGCTCGCCGGGCTGGAGCTTGGCGTGCTCACCGAGCACCTGGTAACTGGTCAGCGACGCCGGGGACGCCGGCCGCGTGGTCGAAATCGACGGTCATCGACTTGTGTGCAATCAGCTTTGCGTACGTGACGTGGAACTCACCGAGCGACCCGGCCGCGTCGCGCGCAGCCTTGCCAAAGACCGAATCGCCGACTCCAAACGCTGTAATCGCGGCGCCGACCTCGACAACGTCCCCGGTAAAGTCAAAGCCAATGTAGAACGGTGTGTCCCGGGAGCGATGCGTTGCGTACGCGCATGCGCACGTGCGACGCCGGCAGCGGCTCCTGTGGGAGATGCAAGAACTCGAGTACGTTCTCGAGCGGACCAAAGCGTGCGTACGTGAACACTTTGACGGTCGCAGACAGAGACGGGTTCGCCATGATAATGATAGTGATAGTCTTTGGACGATTGAGGTATGACACTGATGGAGATGCTGCAACAGGCAAGCATAGTGTATATTTATGTGGTATTTGCGTATAAAGAAGACCTAGCCTCGCCACAAAAGTGAGTGCACTGAGGCGGGCGAAAGTCTCTGCTAATTGTTGCAGACTGGGGCTCGCTCTTATTGGATCTGGATGACGACCTTGCCCAGAACGCGGCGCGTCTTGACTAACGCCATTGCCTCCACCGCCTTTTCAAACGGAAACACCGAGTCCACGACGGGCTGGAGCTTGCCGCTGTCGATAAATGCCGCGATCTCGGCGAGCTGCGTGCCCGACTGGTGGCAAAAGACCGTCGAGTGGGTCGCACCGAACTTGGGTGCGCTCGCCGGCGGCCCCGGGATGACCGTGACAAAGCGGCTGCCCTCCTTCTTCATCACAAGCTGGGCAGCTTTGTCCCACGACGCATCCCCCACACACTCCAAGACCACATCGAGCGAGTGCGGCACGACAACGTCGCTCCACGTGGTCGTCGTATAGTCAATGACTTCGTCGACACCGATCGTCTTGAGGAACGCTGTTTTCTGAGTGCTGGCGGTCGCAATTACGTGTGCGCCGAGTATCTTGGCGTGCTGGATCGCGTACATTCCGACCGAGGTCGAGCCGCCGAGGACCAGAATCCGTTCGTCCTTTTGGAGCTTGGCAATTTCGACGAGGCTCTGGTACCCGGTCAGCGAGACGGCAGGGACTGCCGCGGCCTTAGCAAGGTCCACCGTTTTGGGTTTGTGCGCAACACACGCGGCGTCCACCGTGATGTACTCGGCGACCGACGCCATGCTCTCGAACGGCGTCATGAAATAGACTTCGTCGCCGACATGGAAGTTGCTGCCGACCTGACTCCCTACTTCGACGATCACACCGACCGCGTCAAAGCCGACACGGTGGGGTACTTCTGCGCTGGGCGACGTCTGGAGTAAACGCTCGCCGGCTCCTTCGGCAATGAGATAGTCGGCCGGGTTTAGCGCTGCATAGTGGATGCGAACGCGCACGGCCACCGCGGGGAGCGGCTCCATCGGCATATCTCGGAGGCGGAGAACCTCATCGATCGGACCGTACTTTTCGTAGACTAACGCCTTATACGTGGGTGGAAGGGTGGTCATGGGTGAGTCGAGTGGATTGAAGTGCAGTGGAGCTATTGTGGGGGAGGCACCAAATGTTGGAATGAGGAGATATCAAAGCAGCATAGGAAGGTAGCATTGGGGTCTGGTACTTTGGACGAAGAGTTTACAAGCGGACGGCCGAGCAGCCAATGCTCATATCAAAGGGAGCGAGGTGGGGTGTCTTGGGTTTGCGTGTTGGATCACCGCCGAGATCTGAGAGAGTCAACTCGGGACACCTGGATTACCCTGCGCGTCATCACGGAATTCTTGGAGAGGATGATGGCGTATTCCAGCCAGGAATGAATGTGGTGATATGTAGTCATATTCATTTTGACGGGATGAGATGGTAGAACCGGTGGCATGGTCGAAATCCGCCTGGCCGCCATCGCCCAATTCGCGACTGCAGCTTCCACGTATGTATTTATGGAATGCGATTATAAAAGCTGTAAATGATGCATGCAGGTTGAGTTAGAAGAAATGATGCCAATCTGAAAAGCTCATGTATTTTTATTTATGGAGAGCGATATACAAGCTCCAACAATGCATGGTCTGCATTTCGAGATACCAATCTGGCACTCGGTTGTTCCGATATCGATCGCGACCGCGCGATTGTGCATCTCACGATCAGTTACGGGATTTCGACGACAACTTTTCCGACAACGTGGCCGGTCTTGAGGTGAACGAATGCCTCCGCGGTTTTCTCCAATGGGAACGTCGCTCCCACGATCGGCTTGAGCTTGCCGCTGTCGATTAGCGCAGCAATCTCTGCGAGTTGCTTGCTCGAAGGGATGCACCAGACGTCGTGGCGCGTCGCCCCAAACTTGGCGGCGCTCGCTTTGAGTCGTGGGTGAAGCGTGGCAAAGCGACTTCCTTCTTTCTTCAGCACGAGTTGCGCGTCGTCCTCCCACGACGTTGGCTCAATTGCACAGTCGTAGAACACATCGAGCGAGTGCGGTTCAACGACGTCGTTCCACTTGGTTGTAGTATAGTCGATGACTTGGTCGACGCCGAGCGCCTTGACAAACGCTACTTTCGAGGTGCTCGCCGTCGCAATCACAAACGCGCCGATCATCTTGGCCAACTGGATCGCGACGATCCCAACCGACGTCGATCCACCAAGAATGAGAATGCGTTCGCCTTTCTGGAGCTTGACAATATCGACAATGCCCTGGTAACTCGTGAGTGACACCAACGCCGCTGCTGCGGCCCCCCCAAAGTCCAAGGTCTTTGGTTTTAGTGCGACAAGCTCCGCGTCCACAGCGACAAACTCGGCGAGCGTGCCGACGCGCGTCGGCGGTGTCATTGCATACACTTCGTCACCGATGCTAAAGTGACTGACGACGTCTCTCCCTAGTTCGGCCACGACACCGGCGACATCCCACCCCATGCGATATGGCTTTTCGACGCTCGGCGAACCGCCAGTGTACATCTCACCAATAGATTCGGCGACCATGTGGTCGATCGGGTTCAGCGCCGCACACTTGACTTGGATACGCACGTCGTTGGGGAGAAGCGGCTCGAGCGGCACGTGCTTGATGCGGATGGTGTCTTCGACCGGTCCATAGCGTTCGTAGACAGCCGCTCGGTACGTGGACGGAAGAAGCGACATGGTGCAATGAAGGTGTCGATGTGAGTCGAAGAAAGTAAGTTTGCAAATGGCCATGGAACTTGCCTACGCTAAGCATTTGTACGAGGAGTAGCTTAGCAAGCTCGCCGCTCGCCTAGGCCGCATCCCTCTACTGCCCTCGTGCGCAATCCGCACTGGGTGGGCATGTCTTCATCAGACACCACATAAACCCGTCTCTGTGACGAGCCAGGTGTTGTGCGCAATCAGGTGTTGCAGAAACGGTACCGTGCGCAATCTGTCCACTGGAGTCACATCGTCTCTCCAAAGCTCTTGACGAAGGCTTCCCGACGACTGGTGGCTTGGACTTCCTATCCATTCCTATTTTCGAATTCAGTCAGGATAGACTATGTAGCGTCGGCTTTCGGATCGACATTCCAACAGTAAGAACAATGAATGAAGTATTCATGAAATAGTCAAAACAGGAGATTGATGAAGGAGGCAAGTGTTGTGAGCATACACTAACCTCCTTTTCTTCCAGAGGGCGTCATCTTCACAAGACCAATACCGCAAACTTATTGGATCTCGCCAGGACGGACAGCGACGACCACTTTGCCGACGGCGCGACGCGACTAAACGCGCGCAAACGTATCCGCCATATTCTCAAGCGGACATACCGAATCCACAACAGGCATCGCGTCGCCGCGCTCCATCATGTCCACGACCACACGTAGATGCGCGCCGCACGCACGTGCAAACACAGCACTGCGCGTCGCGCCGAACGTGCTCTCGCGCGACGTTCGTCCACGACCTAGCAACATCACGAAACGACCGGTCAGCTGCTTACGCACGTCTTGGGCGTGCGTGTTTCGCGACTGCGACTCCACAGCACAGTCGTAGATCACGTCTACGAACTGCGCTGGAAGTTCGTCGCACCACTGCTCCGTCGTGTGCTCCACCACGCGGTCCGCGTCGAGCCATTGGAGGAGCTCGGCTTTGGCAACACGCACCGTCGTCACAACCGAAGCGCCAATGGCTTTGGCGTACTGGATCGCAAACGTTCCAACCGACGTCGAGCCGCCCAGCACGAGCACGCGCTCGCCTTTCTGCAGCTTGGCGTGTTGCACGAGCGTTTGGTAGCTGGTCAATAAGACAAGCAGCACGGCCGCCGCCACCGTAAAGCTCAGTCGCGACGTGAACTCGGCAGTGGAAAATGGAACGACCTCCTACACGACGATCTCGCCGTCGACTGGAAGCTTCACCGTCCTGTCGTAGGCGACAACATGGAAGCGGATAACGCTGATGAAGGGCTGGTTTCTGGTCTGGTCGGCTTGGTAGTCGTGATGTTCAGTTGATGGTAATCGGGAGCAAGAGACCGAGAAACCGACACTGAAGAGTGTGGGTCAGCGCCAGCATTGTCAATGTTGTCGCTGCCAGCGACAACATGGACTGTCTAAAGTCAGAGTGATGGTGTCACTCTACTGAAATCAAATTGGACCCAGCTTGCATCTCCACACGAACAGCGCCATGGCCGAGCCGCTCTTTGAGCTTGCCGAAGGACTCCACTGGGCGCCAACAAACGCACCGCGTGGTGAGTTTGTCGCGATCCATGACCGCGTGGACGCCATCGGCGCGTTCCTCGTGCACCACTTTCTTGCACTCTTCCTCAAAGCCGGTGCGTTTTGGAGAGCTTGTCGTTGTTGTATTCGTGGTTCTCAACGCTGCGCTTGTGTGTGTGTAGATCACCATGTGTGCTTTGTGCACACGAGTCACTCGAAGGATCATTATGCGGCTGTCGGTCGTAAGCTGGTGCGTAGTAATTGTAATCAATGGTCAGTCTACGATGCTGATACTTAATTATGCTTCAGGGTGTGAATCTAAGCACGAGCATCGAGAAAGGAAACTTGCGGCTTATCGACGCCTTCGACCCAGTGCAAATCCCAGCGCTGACTGCAGCTGCGCTGATGGAACTGATCCGGCAGCACGTGACCGAGTCCACCAAGCCCGTGTCCGTTATATTTGATGACTTGAGTGCCTTCAAGTGGCAGTGGGGACCCCGCCAGCTCGTCCATTTTTTGCGCTGTTGCCGTGCACTGACTGCTGAGTCCCAGGGCCATGTGAACATTGTGGTCTTGGCGCATTCGGATGTCGATGCCATCGGCGAGCCGACCGATCCGACGTCTGCCATCATTGCACTGGTGCATTAGCTTGTTTTGTTGTGGAAAGAGGATGCGATGGAATTGACCGACTTCTCTTGGCACATGTTTATCTTCCAGACACCAATGCTTGAGGAACTAGCGACGGTCAGTCTTACAATTGCACCTCTCCCGAGCGGCTACTTCAAAGATGTCCATGGCACGGTAGGTCTCCCTAGTTCAAACGTACTTTGATGGGTCATTCGTAAGGGTCTAACGCTACGTCTACGAAAAATGTAGATCTCAGTCCAGCGACAGTGTCACGGTCTTGAAGGCATCTACGACACGTCGGTTACGTCGTTCAAAGTGCTCGAGAACACCATCAAGTGCTTTGCGAGCGGTGGCGACGCATTGCGATCGCTGTAGGCTAGATCACTCGTTAGGCTAGGCTAGTTCGCAAGAAAATATTACTGCCAATGAAATGGACCTATGTTAATATTCCACCAATCATCGGATGATACCCAAGGCAGCACCAGTCATCAGACGCCATTCGTGTCTCCATTCAACTTCACAAGCAAACGCACCACCTTGCTCGCCATGCGCTTCTGTCCGTCCTGTGGGAACATCCTGCTCGTCGAGCCCGACGTACGAATACACACGCGCCTCTCTGTGCTCTCGAATGCACCATTCGCTATAGAAAACTGACGCGTGGTTGGCGACTTACACAGGCCGACGGCATGCGCTTCTTCTGTCAGGCGTGTCCGTATCTCTTTAAAATCGAAGAAAAGGTCGAGAAGAAAGTGCCGCTCCAGCGCAAGCAAGTTGACGATGTGCTTGGCGGTGAAGAGGCCTGGATAAACGTCGACCAGACCGAAGGTGCGTTCGATACATTGCCATAGCCACGCCATTAAAGCGAACAACCAACTAATGATTGGTTATATATGGTGTTTCTGTAGCGCGCTGCCCGCACTGCGAGCACACGCAGGCATACTTTATGCAGATTCAGATCCGGTCGGCCGACGAACCAAGTACGACCTTCTACAAGTGCGTGGCATGCAAGAAGCAGTGGAACGATTAAGCCTCTCAAGGAGAACATATTCTAGATTGTCAACCATTCTATTGTGTGGTTATGACCGTCGTCCTGGGGCAACATTATTAGATGAGGCAGCGCCGCCACTGATCACGCTATGGACGCGGAGATGGCGTCGGCAGTTGTCGCATGTGGCGCCGCAATCCTCTTTGTTGAAGGTTTGTCCAAAGTACGACACCAGCAGCTTGCGACGGCAGCTCGTGTCGTCCTCACAGTACTCGGCCATGTCGCGGAGTTTTTCAACATGGACGGCACGGGTCTTGGCGGTCATGCCTTTCGATGGCAAATACAAGATACTGCGCATCTTGGACACGTCTTTGCCGCTGAAAAAAAGAATGCACTTAGACGGCTGGCCGTCGCGCCCCGCTCGACCAGCTTCTTGGTAGTATCCTTCCATGGACTTGGCGACCGAGTAGTGGATCACAAACCGAACGTCGGCCTTGTTAATCCCCATGCCATATGCGATCGTTGCACACACGATACTTAGCTGACCGGTCTGCCACGCTTCTTGGACGAGCTGCCGATCAGTGTTGGACTGGCCGGCGTGGTAAAAGTCGGCGTTCACACCACGGTCAAAAAGGTAATTGGCCACGTCTTCGCACTCTTGCTTGGTCATACAGTACACAATACCAGCAGCATCGCTTCGAAACTCGGTCGTAATGGTCGTCCGTAGTGCCTCCAACGCTTTGGCCTCAGGCATGGGTTTGTCCCGTACTTCAAATGATAGGTTCGGGCGATTAAAGTTCATTGAGTAGACTGGCGCTTTGGAGATCTTGAGCGATCGCTGGACGGCCTGAATGACTTTGGGCGGCGCCGTGGCCGTGAGCGCCATGAGCGGCACGTCAGGAAAGGTCGCTTTGAGAAGCCCAAGACGACTATAGTCGGGTCGAAAGTCGTGGCCCCACTGACTCACACAGTGGGCTTCGTCAATTACAAAGCGAGCGAGCTTTCCCTGTAAATGTCCAGTTAGAAAACAAGAGACAGTGAGTAAGAAGGGGAAGTAGTCACTCACATTTTCGTGGAGAATCTGAAGCAGCTCCATCATTTCCTGCGAGTTAGCGAGCTTCTCGGGGGTCACGTAGAGCAGTTTAATGGTCGGGTGGTTGCGCCGCAGCTCGCTTGTAATTGCTCGTTTTAGTGTGATTCCCGTTTGGCTCGAGAGAAACGCCGCAGGGATGCCGTACTTGGGGTTCCGAATCAGCGCGGTGACCTGGTCTTGAATCAGCGACAGCAATGGGGACACCACGATCGTCACACCAGACGAGAGCAGGGCCGGCAGCTTTGGGTGTATCATATCCAATGTCAGTGCTAAAACCTCAGAAAGACTTGGTGAATAACTATACCTGGTAACAGAGACTCTTGCCACCGCCCGTGGGCATGAGCACAAAGCAGTCTTGTTTCCGCATCGTACACTCGATCACATCGCGCTGGTTCTTGCGGAACGACCGATTCCCAAAGACGATGCGATTCGCCCGAGCGATCTGGTCGTTGATCTCTTTTGTGGACGCAGTGGAGTTTGTTGCAGAAGATCGTTCGCCAAAGAATGGATGTACCGCGTTGGACGACGCCGATGCGGTTACTATCGCTGGCGGTAACGATGTCCGATGTGGCGCACCAGGCGTCTTCTTCTTTTGCGCCTGTGGCTCGTCCAGCGAGAACTCCGCGCCGCGGCCTCGCTTCCGTGTTGTCGACGGCAAGGAGCCCCGCGTGGCGCCACTACTTCCGCGATCGCCAAATTTTCGAATTAAATCCAACGCTGTATTCGGTTCACGATTCTCATCTGGACGCAGCGCTCGGTCGTGTCGCATGTCTCGTTTCTCTTCGGAAAACACATCGTCGTCGACGTCGTCGACGTCGTCGTCGTAGAACGAGGACGTCGGCTTGCTTGGCGTGTCGCCGCTGTAATCCTCGGTCAAATCGATCGCTTCTTGCGCGAACATCTGTGGCGCCGTCCGCAGTGCATGACCGGCGCTATGGAAGTGCTCGTGGATTGGTCGAAACGGCGCGCGGCGACTCATGCTGTCGTGTCGGCTTTCTCTTCGTATTGCGTTTTTCGATTTGGACGAAATTGAGCATTTTTTTCGTTTGGCGGGAAATCAGGTTGAGCCGTCGAAGTTATGTGATTGGATAAAATAAAACCAATATTTCTGATGGTTGGTCCAAAAGGCACCTTCCACGCAAGATGTGATGGTGATGTTCGTGGCACTCATGCCACGTTGTGGTAACGTTCGTAGTTTGAAGCGTGCTGCTCCACTTCTCCACTACCTCAACCAACCATGGACAAGCACACGTATGACAGCTGGGGCAGCGAGGCCGACCGCTTTCAAGACGGCTCGCTGTGTATCGGCATCGACCTGGGCACGACCAACTCATGTACAATCTGATTGCGCTCTCTCTGTTCGCACCGCGCGTGCCGTTCGCACCGCGTGAGCCCTGCTAATTCCTTTTACAAAATGTACCCATACCTAGGCGTCGGCATGTGGCACGTGGAGCGCAACCACGTGAAGATCCTTAAGAACTGCGTCGACCGCGGCCGCACGACGCCGTCGGTTGTGTACTTTGCCCCCGAGAGCCACCACGTGCTCGTGGGCAACGCGGCGATCGCGCGCGAGTACGAGCCGCCCGGCAATACGATCCGCACGATCAAGCGGCTCATGGGCCAGCGCTTTGACTCGCACGCTGTGCAGCTCGCCAACAAATTTTCGACCTACACGATCGTCACGACGGCGCAAGGCAATGCGGCCGTCCAAGTCCAGCGTGATGGCGCGTCCGACGTAACCATCCAACCGGAAGAAGTCGCGGCCGAGATTCTGCGCGAACTCAAGGCGTCGGCCGAAGCGTACTGGGAAACCACCCACCAAAAGTGCATTGATAATGTCGTGATCACGGTGCCGGCGTATTTCAACGACTCACAACGCAAGGCCACGATCCTCAGTGCGCAGATGGCCGGCTTCAAGGCCGTAAGACTCCTCAACGAACCCACCGCCGCGGCCATGGCCTATGGATTATTTGTTTCGGGCGAGAAGCATGTGGTCGTCGTGGACTTCGGCGGCGGCACGCTCGATGTCTCACTGCTCGCGATCCACGACGGCAAGTTTGAAGTATTGGGAATTGGCGGCGACACGACGTTGGGTGGTGAAGACATCAACGATCTGGTCGTCGTCCACGTCTTGGAAAATTTCCAGCGCCGGCGCAATGTCGCACGCAGTGCATTATCCCGAAGTGATCTTATTCAGATCAAGCGCCACGTCGAGCGCGCCAAGATCGCACTGTCGAGTGCCGACGAGGTCGACTTGGAGCTGACGAACATTGAGGCGTTGGCGAAGGAAAAGCCCTTCAAACTGGTGCTTACGCGGGCCAAATTCGAAGCACTTGGTGCGTCGATTTGGACACGGTGTCTCGACATCGTCCAGGACGTGCTGCTGGGAGCCCGTGTCAATGTCGCGGAGATTGACGAAGTGATTATGGTCGGCGGGTCCACGCGCATTCCGATCTTGCGCTCTAAAGTCTCTGCGTTTTTCAACGACAAGGAGCTCTGTCTTTCTGTAAACGCTGACGAAGTCGTGTGCGAAGGTGCGGCAATTCAAGCGGCGATCTTGAGCGGCATTGACAAGCGCGTCTTCCGCGATGTGCTCATGATGGACGTGATCCCACTGCCGATCGGACTAGAAAAAGCCGATGGCACGATGGAAGTCTTGCTCCCCAAAAACAGCCGCATTCCTGTGACCATGACCAAATACTTTGAGACCTTTGAAGATGGCCAGCGTGGACTCACGGTACAGGTGTACGAAGGCGAGCACGCGGTCGCCAAGGAGAACGACCACATCTCCGACTTTAGCTTTCCGCTACCGCGTGACAGGATTGGCAAGGCCGGCGCGTTCCAGCACCCCGTGACACTCACGATGAATGCCAGTGGCGTGCTCCAAGTGCAGGCGGGGGTCTACCACGACTCTGAGGAAGCACCCATGTCGACCACGTCGCTCGTAATCATGGCCGGGTATATCATTGTGCTCTTCGCGCTGTGGCTGTGCCTACGTGTCATGTTTGCCGACGAGCGCATAGAGACTCAGCAGTAGAGAAGCTTCAAGTAGTTTCCATGAATTAGTATATAGTTAGTGCATGGAGTCACGCGAAAACAAACCCTTCTTCGAAGCTGACCATAACTATGACGTCATCTCGCGATAGGTGGCGAGATGGTTCGAGGTCGATGCGGCAACATACTGCTGGAGCGTATGCCAGCGGCTTCCGTTCATACTTGTGTCTCCATACGGTGACTCTGTGGAGGACCAACCGGGTGGAGCGCGCTCAGGGTTCGACTCGTAATAGAGCTCCACAAGCGTCGATGCTGCTTCGAGGCGCTTCTGTGTCAACCTATAGATGACACAAAGTCGTTAAACCACGAGACCAAGAGAGCAGGATATGGTATAGTGAGGTGAACTTACATGATGGCGAGAGCACGGTCAATGGTGCCAGTGAGCGCCAAGAACTCCAAAAAGCCGTGCTCGAAAGGCGATCCCAGCAGCTTTTCATGTTCGTCCCGTCGCAGCACTTCTTTGAAAATGGCTTCGAGAATGGCAAGCTGTTCCGACACGTGATCGCTGAACAATCTCTCGTTCACACCTGCATTGTTGATTAGCGGTTCGTCCGAGAGCACTGAGGCGTCGCACACTTGAGCGAGAACCTGCATGTAAGCACCCGATTGGATTATGCGCTGAAGGGCTTGCATGCGAGCACTTGGACGAGGGATAACCATGGCGCAACGCACCCCGTAACCAAATAGATCGACCCGCGCAAGCGTCGAGCTCTCATTACCGACGTGGATGTCGCGCAGTCGGACCACGAACGAAGCGACATCGATTTGTTCGAGGAACGGACACTTCTGCAGCATTCCCACCATCAACTCCAATTCGCAGCGGATGCTCTGAAGCGAAATGCCGTAAAATTCTAGCGAAGACGCATTGTCAGTTGATGATGAACCAACGCTGTCGACTTCTATCGAGCTCGCCAACGAATTTTGACACAGTGACTTGAGATACATCAGCGGCGATAAGAGGGTTGCTTCCCAGATCTCGCTGGCTCCTTTGATACTTCGTACGAAATCGAGTTGGCTCAAGCAATTCAATATGCGTGACAAGGACCGGAACATCTTCTGTTGCTTCATGGCTGTCAGCACAAACTCCCACAGATCGGACGCCTGCACATCGAAGTCCAGCATCAAGTTTGCGGCACACTGGAGCATCCAGGCCTCCTGCCCAGAGTGCTGTCGCAGCAAGCTCCTCACCAGCGCCTCCTTCTTTGCCCGCATCACGAATCCGATTTCGTACGGCACGCGGTTCTCTTCGAAGACGATCATGTGCTGGCAATGACGAATGTAGTCCACGAGCTCCTTGATTACGGCGTCAAAAGCAGCAAGTTTCATCTTGGCCTCCACTGCCGCAATGACCACGGACCGATGAGACTGCGCAAGATGTAGTACAGCTCGAGCAGCACGTAGCTTGGCACGGAACGTGACACCAGCGCGCGGTTTCGTGTCGCGAGCGAACGTAACCAAATACTCGACGAGAGCAACAGCATCCGTCGTGTCGGTCGTTCTCTGCGACTCCTGTGCGACAAAAACAGCGATTGACGAGATCTTAGCGATGAGTAGCTCATCTCGTGCGTCGCGTTGTTCCTGCTCAAGAGGTGAGAAAATCACTTCGCCGGAATCACCGTCTGGCTTTCGTGAAATTTCCTGCCTCTTGTGTTGAGTACTGTAGACAGCATCTCGGACGAGTAGCTCACGAACTAAATCAACGCGCAGCTCATTTGCGCGGAGGTTCAAGACTCGAGCGACACGATCAGCAATCTTGTGCAGTGAAAAGCTGTCGTGGCCAGCTCGATTGTTCGGACCGCTCGCTCCCGTAATCGCATCTGCTGAACGATAGACCTCGTAGAATACTTCCTTGGGTTGTGTCGATACCAGCTTCAGCAAGTTGGCTTCACGAGTCGAATCGCCAAAAAACTTTACCTTGCTTTCCGCAAGCACCAGTTGAATCTTGGTCCGAAGGACTTTATCTTCCAGTCGTGTCAACGCCTCGACGCCCACGAACGTGACACTCCCGGAGACTTGCCTTCTGTGTGTAGTGATGTCGCTGGACGACATCGCTGCGGCTTCGTGTGCGAACTCGAGTGATCGAAGTTTGTGAGTCGACACTGGGAGGTGCTCAGCTAGCCATTCTCCGGCGGTGATCTTGCTCTCGGCAGCTTTCAGACTGGCCAAAATGCCGAACAATCGCTCCAACTCTGAGCCGGACAACGGAGAAGACGAACCGAGTGGACTCGTACTCAGTTTGCTGGCCTCTGTCCGGTGTTTGCTGATGACGTTCTTGAGCAACAACATGAGAAGCTCATCGGACTCGAGTCGAAGCGGGTAATCCAGGTTGGAGAGGATGGCAAAACTACGTGTCGTCAATATTTCCGACAGCACATCCCGTGGCTTGGTCATGATTCGATGGAAGCATACGCTTTTTCTAATGGATCCAGCGTCCACATTTTCAGCGGATCCTGTGGGCGCTGCTGAATTGTTGTCACTGACAATGGCTGCACTTGGCTTCGGTCCACGATCGGATGATGCATACGCTTTCAGCACATGCAGGACCTCGATCCGCCTCTCCACTTCTTCTTTATCCGCGTACGATGTGTGCTCAAGCAAGAGTTGAAACATGAAGAGCAGACGATCGTAGTCGGTGCCGGAAACTTTTGGTAAAGTCTTGAGAAGCAAATTGACAAGTCGCTGTTCGTGAATATCTTCTAGTACGCCCACAATCTTGTCTCGATACTCCAAACTCTTTGCGGTTGCCTCGGGAACCGTGAGTAGAGCTTCCACGTACACGAGCGCCGGAAAGCTGTCCTCAATCTGATAGTGGCGAGTGAACTCTTGGATCGTATAGTAGTCATAGCTACTCTTGGCCAACAGTGTTGGCACCAAGGTGCGAATGTAGTTCAAATCGCGCCGTTCGCTCTGGAACGCTTTGTGGTCACACTCAATCTCGAGCAAGTTCAACAAGTGCCACCATCGTGCATTGCCCTCGAGCTCCACACACTGGTTCAGAAAGGCGAGTTGTTGCCACGCACGAGCTGAATCAGAGCCAATCTTGGCAAGGCGCTGGAATCGGTTGAAATCTTTGGCAACATTTTCTCTCGAGATCTGGCGTCGGAATGCAACGAACGCATCCCTCTGCTCCATGGTAAGCATGAGCCCGAGCGCAAGGAAGCTGTCAATATTGCGTGACTGGAAAACCGTTGAAATTAGCTTGATCACTTGACTCTGAACGACCGATAGTGCATCCTCTGGAATCCAGCGCATCGAGAGGAGAACTTGAAGGCTCAATAAGTCAGCATTGTTCTCGACCAGGAACGAGACGAATCGCTTGGAGGCAAGGAAATCCTGACTTACGATCGAAGCTGACAGATCGGTGAGTCCGATCGGGATGCTGTCGCTGTGAGTCACGAGAAGTCGATGTTCAGCGATCGCAAAATGAGTTGCGAGGTTCATTGTCTGGGAGCCAGGAAGCACACAGAGACTCTCTTCTCGAAACCACTGATTGTAAATGCGCAGGTTGTCTTCTTCGAGTCGCTTGCTACCGCAGAAGCTGCCAAGCTGAGTATACTGAAGGATATCGTTCGAGAGCATGGCGTTTTTTAACAGCAAAAAAGTCTCCTCGAACGAATCCGTGTCGCAAACACAAATGGCATACCGAAGAAGCTCGAGCGAGTAGACTGGCGCCTGCATGCGTGCCAGCTGGATCGGTGACAAACTTCGTCGACCGTTTCCGTGGCCTTGAGTCGCCAAGTTATAAATCTCTTCCGTGTGCGTTGCTGTGTACTTCGATATCGACAACGATATATTCTTCAGCGCAAGCCCCGATGCACAAGGTATGACAGTCGAGTTCCCGTGGTTTCCTTGTGTGGGGATTGCGGTGCCACTGCGACGTCGTGAGAACAAATCGCGAGAGTACTGAACAGCTCTGATGATGTCGCCGTGTTCAGCAGCGGCTTGAGCCACGAGCGAGTGGTAGTCGTCGCCACCCATCCCCATGTGCGTCGCGTATCGATGCACGTCGAAAGCAAGCTTTGTTTGTCGGTCGTCTTGTTGCTCGTCAGTTTCCTGAATTGTTATGCTGCTGGCAGTGGCTGATTTGGCTTTCTTGGCAGCACCACCAGCCTCATTTACGTTTGTCGATCCTAGCGCACGTTTCTTTCCTTTTCCAACAGGAAGCGAATTCATAGACTTTGTTGCCTGAAGGTCTGGACGTACGCCAGAAAACATAGCGTCCGGTTGGATGAAATTTCGAACACGTTCTGATACTCGATCCGGGTTGCGCAGTGTCTTCACGGACACGAGGATACCCCACTCAGAGTGCACCCTGCGGATGCGCTGAATATCGTGGATATTCAGCAACTTCGTGTTCAGAAGGTTGCAGTTCTCCGCTTCACCGCCTCCCCACTTCTCATCCACAGTAGGCACTTCGATGCCCTCGATCTCAGAGATGAAGATTTCGAAAGATTCTTCAAGAACTCGTAGGAAAAAGTCAATGCCAAGAGCGGCGGAAGAACTTGGGCGACTCTGTCGTGGGCTCTTTGTCTCTTCTTCGGCTTCCTTCATCTCCAGTAGATTGAGGCCAAGCCCAATAGTTTGTTCCAAAACTGAAATAATTCGCCACGCGGTTCCTGCAGCGGCGTAGTGATCCTTGAGTTGCTTGATCGCAGACTTCATTAATCTCGATCGGTGTGAAGCCACTCTCTCGACCAAGAGACCAATAGTCGACGACTCGATTGTGAGCATATTCTCGAAGTATTCCAGTGCAGCGCGCTCCACACTGAGGTGACTATAAGCGCTGACAAGTTGGAGGGCATCCGCGAATGCTGATTCTCGCGCAGTCTGTGCCAGGACATGCGACACCAAACGTGAACCTCCACGCGCATCACCAACTTGAAAGCGAGCGACGCCGTAGCTAGTAAGCATGTCTTGGATTTCCATAAGCCGTACGTGTTCTTGGATCACATCGATCTGCCGTGTATCCCATGTAATACACCTTCGAGTAAATTGCTTCACGTGTGCCGAGAAGGGCGGCACGAGAGATCCGAAAAAGAGTTTGGCGGCGGCGGTGCGGTGCTCAACGTCGAGAATCTCGTCAATGATTGCAATCAGCCTGGCTTGTTCCGACGTGCTAGTTGTCGTTGGCGTTGACTCGAGGGTTTCCGTGATGTAATCGGCGAGTACCGGATCCTGTTCTCGGCCACAATGGCGGAGGTATGGCACAATGTGTTGGTTCATTTCCGTTGAAACCATTTCGGCTGATGTGCAGCGGTCCAGCATGCTCATCGCGATCGTCACAGGAGTTTCCTATAAGGCAACAGCGTCTGTGAGCATCTGAGTATATGCGTATATCCCTCCAACAGAACAGCATTACCTGGATAAATACTTCCAGCGAAATCTTGAACGCATGCTGAGTCTCAAGGTACTTCATATGATCGAGCTGTTGTGAGAGGCGCTCAATGCATTCCATCGGATTCCCTCCAGTGCATTCATTGAGCGAAGCCTCAGAAGTCAAGAGTCTCAAGGAAACCCACTCTAGGCTCATCTCAGTCAACGAACTGATTCGTGAACTCTCCTTTTTCGGCTTTAGGAGTTGGCACAACTTCAGTGCGGTGTCGATGTCGCCTTTTTCCGCGAAGTGCTTGATCCGCTTGACTGTCCATGAAGCAAAGATACTGATAACGTCCGCAACACTTGACGATGGAACATTTGCTTGACGTTCCACATGCTTCACGATGGCAGGAACAACGTCCCCATGCAGCCAATTCTGGTACGCACTGAACGGTAGATCTTGTGGCAGAGAGTCAAGGATCAAGTCGATGTGCCGTAAGGCATCTTGGTGGGTATGCCGCTGCCACAAGAGACTCGCCGGTCGCATCATTCCACGCCTCAAGTAAAAGCACATGACTTCGAGGAGGTTGGCTTTGCAAAATTCGCGCCACCGGCTTCCGAGCGACTGCGAGTTGGAGCTGCTGGTGACGACTGTCGATAGTAGGAGCGTAAACGTCGTCCAGCGGTACGAAATCGACGCGATCTGATCCAGCCAATTCGGTAGATGCTGCTCCAATCCGAGAGGAAGGCTACTAGGAGATGTTTGCGCCTGGCGAAGCCGCTTTGCGAAGTCAACGAGGCTTTCAACGATCATCCGGGAGTCTTCAAGCTCGTGTCCGATGCTACCGATCCAGCCTTTTAGCTTTTCCTCAAAATCAGCAAAAATGCGCGTATCCTCCAACGACGCAAGATCGAGCGCGCGTAGTTCATAGTTGCATCGAACGCCTGCGGAGATGGTATGCGAATCCGCTGCTGAGGTCTCGTTTTCGTCCGCACCATCGTCGTTTTGACGGTGATGGCCAATTGTTGAGATTGTCACCGCGTCTTCATCAACTTGCGTGATCAAAAATTGCTGTTCACCAGTTGCGAGGTGATGTGTCGTCAAGCTCACAATGGCTGCTGTCTTCTTAGCGGATAGTTCGAGTGTCGAGATAACATCCGATAATCGAGAGCGTGAAATGTGCTCGACTTGAACAACTTGAATCGTTGTGCTGCCGGAATCAAAGCC
This sequence comes from Pythium vanterpoolii, assembly GCA_023334535.1. Classification (NCBI taxonomy): domain Eukaryota; phylum Oomycota; class Peronosporomycetes; order Pythiales; family Pythiaceae; genus Pythium; species Pythium vanterpoolii. Next base: position 18,923 of record JAADVD010000057.1, read on the forward strand.
TCGCACCCGGTCCATCAACGCAACCACGCAAGACCGTTGTTCAAGGGTATCGGTGTGGCTTTCAAGGGTCGTAAACGCGTGGATACTTTCCGTGGACATCTCGTGGAGCAAGACAAGTCCGCGCCAATCCCACCTACAGGTCATCCACATAGCTTGTCAGTGTCATCCCATTCCCCACCGAGAGCACCTACTCGAAATCGTACCAAGTCAAAGATCCAGCGCCAGATAAGACAGCGAGGCAACGATCGCGGATAGCGAACTGGGCATCCGTCACGTGTGTCCCGTCGACCAAGTCGCAGCACGCTGCTTGGCGCTTGATCGACACCTCTTTCTGCCTCACACTCGTGTCGATTCGCCACACGCTGAGCGCATCTTCGTGGTTGGCAACAGTCACAAACAATGCCGATGGATACCGACGGCCCTACGCATATAGATATCACCAAGGTTAATCAGCGAATTAATATTGCGTGTGGCTGAACCAGGCTTCACGCACCAACAATATGGAGTTTGCCCCGTCTCGCAGTCGGCCGACATTCATTTGCTGGAGCTGGATCGACGCCATGATCGTCCGCAAGGCCACGTTGTGCGACGCTTCCCGCGCAAGTATTCGCTCGATCTCATTGAGACACAGATTGCCGAGTCGAATGAGGACGCCGGCTTGAGTGAGCACCAACAAATCTTCGGCAAGCTCAACCCCCAGCTCCTCTGGCTTCATGACCGCCGCACGCGCCGCAAACACCACCGCTCTAATACTATCGGTCGTGGTGGCACTCGATGCCACAATCGGATACGCAAACAAGGCGCGCGCGCCGTCGCTCTTGAACAAATGGAGGATACCGCCGGCATCGGCGACTGCCAAGAACTCACCACACTGACTGAACGCAAAATCCACGATCTCGCTCGTGAGTGTGACCTCAGCCACAGCCTTCGAATCGTCCGGTGGTACTGTAGATGCGCCTTGCGCTGTGTGGGTGACTAGCCGCAGCCGGAGGCGTGCTGTGCGCACGGCACTACGCGTGCCGCGTGGACTCATGGCCGTCCATTTTCGCGCGACATCTCGTCCGTTTTCGCCAGTGATTTCGCGATCCAATGCAACGCTACACAGCGGCGTGTCCGACGCCACAGTAATCGTCTCCATGGGCCTCTACACGCAGCACGCACGGGTTGTTCCTCCGCGACGTCTCGTCGCTTGTTGCCCTTGTGAAGTTGCTTTGACTTTTTTGGCGCGCACTTTTTGAAGATCAGCATTTTCATAAATTTCGACCATTCTCTAAATATCGAAAATATATCTGTCGTTTCTAACCGAAGAGTGATTGTCATTTCTTGTTTTCAACCAATAGCAATAAGGTTGAGAAGTGATGGCCAGTGGGCCAGTGGCTTTTCACCATTTCTCTGAATCGAGCGCATCCAATATGACGATGACGGCGGCGGATGCCGAGCCGGCGGTACCGCTTGTGGGAAAAAAGTATATGTCAAAGCTTGGCGCCATGGTCAACGAGAGTGCGGCCGGCGAGATGTCGGCGTTTGCGCGGCGTCACATGGAGAAAATGGGCTGGAGCGAAGGCAAAGGACTGGGCAAAGAAGAGCAAGGCATGGCGACCTACGTGCGCGTGAAAAAGCGCGAAGAAGCCATGGGTATTGGCGTCGAGACGCTCAAGATTGAGGAGCAGCAGAATCAGTGGTGGTACAACGCCTACGACAAGCTCGCGGACAAGATTAAGATCGCGATGGACTCGGACGACGACGAAGCCTCGGCTAAGAAGGCGAAGAAAAAACTCAAGAAAGAGAGCAAGAAAAAGAGCAAGAAAAGATCGCGAGGGACCACTTCTTCGTCGGACGAAGGTGAGTCAGCAGCATGCGACAAAAGTAAAAAATTTCGCGTGCCCACGGACGAAGAACTGTTTGCGGCTACGGGCGGCAAACTGTTTGGCCGCCGCGCATACGGATCGTGCAATGGCAAACTAAAGCGCGAGGCGCTTCTCGTTAAGGGCAAGTCAAACGCAGAGGACCCAGCGGCAAACAGCGCATCGGCGAGTAGTGCCCAGAATCGGAACGAAGCGTCGGAGAACAAGCGCAAGAAAGACAAGAAAAGCAAGAAGAGCAGCAAGAAGAAGCAAAAGATAGAGGCGACGAAAGACGAGGATCACTAAGCTGTTACAAGATGCGAGTGTGCGTGAATGCTTCAAGGATGTAACGATACTAATCCAATTTTTTTATCTGAATTGGCCTTTTACTCACATTCACACCCACGTTTCACGGTGCGTGGTGTCGCGGTCTCCATCGTGACCTGCTATTTCAGACGCTGTCGCCGCCAACGTGTTCAAGTCTCCAATGGTCCCGCCCTCAGACGTCGTGCGGTGCGTTGCGCCATCCAGACTCTCAACGATAGTCTGATGCAACTCTGTGGCTTCGTGCTCCATTGTGGTGAGGTAGAAGTCGCCGCCGAGCGTCACAAAGTCGCCGACCTCAATGTATGTCAGCAGCAGCGCCTCCTTCACGTGCGAGGAGGTTTGCGCAAGATCTTGGAGCAGCGCGACCTGTTCCGCGGTCGTGCCCGCGGTCTTGTGGGGTGTCGCCATCGCGATGCGCACGAGACGAAGCAATTCGTCGCGCTCTTTGATCAGCGCCGCGGCGACTTCCCACAATGCGACGGCGTCCGGCAGTCGCGACGAATTGTTGAGCGAGCTGTATTTGATCGCTAGATCCAGTCGTTCTTTTGCGGGCATCGCCAGGTCTTTCCATACCACGTCAAAGCGGCTGCTTAGATCCGGTCGCATTGGAATCGGGTCGAACGACGTGGCCCCGTCGGCGTCGGCGTCGGCGTCGGCATCGGCATCGTAGCTGTACCACAACTCCATAAGCTGGATCTCGTGCAGTGTAAAGCTGCAAATCTTTGCCAGGAGGTCGTTGCGTTCTTCCTTGGACGAGTCGGCTTTTACCTGGACCGCGATTGCACCGCGCCGCGTCGTCATCCGCCCGTTGGCGCCTTGCCTTGCAAGCCGCCACTTGGTAATGAGCGACGTCGCTGTCCGGTACAGCCGTTCGGGGATCTGCACACTCGCTTCCGAACTCATGGGGTCGTCATCTAAAATATAGCTAAAGCTGTTCAGCGAACTACGAAACGAGAGATCCACGAGGTACGGCAACTCCAAGTGGCGATGCAGACTCGCACGAAAGTCACGGTACGACGCGTGCGTGTGATCGTACAACTGCTGGACGTCGGTGAGCATGATGTCTTGGTTCGTCGCGGATTCCTGTTGGTGGTGCTGGAAAATGTCGCTTGGTGGGGGCACCGGTTGTTCGCTCGCAATCTTCAGCGATGACACCACAAACGAAATGGGCTTGCGCTCAAGGGGTACTGACCGCCGAACGTAACATTCCGAGTCCCCGGCCTTGATGGAGTCAAACGATGTCAAAAGAGACGACTCGTCAATGTGATAGTGGCGATGGGTCTCAAGTGCTTCCAGTATCTCTTTGGGGATTGGGTATTCGTCCAGGATGTTCTTTGTTGGAGGCAGACCGCCTAAGCGCGTGGACATGATATACCGCACGCGATCGGGGCGAACGTCGCGACGGGACACGGTACTGCCAGCGTCCTCGACGGCGCTGGGCCCGGCAGGACGCTGCCGGAAATTTGTGACCTGGGTATCGAAATCTTCGGTTGTCAAATCGGACTCGGCCTGAGCGACGAGCTCACTTAAATTTGGTAGAGACGGTGGGAACTCGACATTCAGCGGACTCCACCGAGGCTCCCACTCTTCCGTGTCGTGCTGTTCCGTAGCTGCACGGCTTTCGAACGTGGCGGCATGAATGGTGTCGGTGGCTGCAGACGGAATCGCCATCTTTTCAGCGTCGTTATCGCTTATGAACTGGCCCAGTCGACTGGTGCGTCGAGCGGTCTTCCCCGGAGAGGCCACGTAGTGGAGAGCAAAGTCGGGAGAGTTGACGCTGTCGATTGCTGCCTTCATGTCGGTCTTCATCTGATAACACGTGCGTACCGAATGTTTATACGGAATTTTAGCTTAGCTTCGGAGAGATGGTTTTAATGTGAGAGTACGCACCTCGCGGGTGATTCGCTGAACGTCGATTTTTCGTTTGGCTTCGACGACCAAGCGACCTGCCAAGACTGTGGATGTCGCGCATTTGCTAATAATGCCAGCCGCATCCCTTTCGTCTTGCTGTTTCTTTTGTCGCACATAGCATCGCCCTAGCTCGTCAAAGATACGGTCCTCCACACGCTTCGCCAGGTCCCTAGGACCAATTCACTTCCGAAAAGTTAGCAAACTTTACAGGAGTAAATCGCATGTGTCCTATCGACACACGCACTCGTTCATCGCCGTCGAGAACGAAGGTTCGTGCGCGACATATGTCGTCCATGGCGTCAGCACCGGAATCTGTCGAAGTGCTTCGCGGATCCGCTCGCGTGCCTCGTGTTCTGCGTGGTCGTCGGCCTCATGACGAGCAGCAACTTCCAGCGCCCGAATCCGGCTTGCCCTCCGCAACATACTGCTGGTAAAGAGCATGAACGATACGCCGATTTTATCTGGTGACCTTTCAGCGATTCGTTCCGTATGGGGTATCAGATAATTCCGGTACTTTGGATTCTATTCGCTCAGTTACTGGTCCTTCTTGACACTGGGCGAGCTGGTCACAGGACCGTTCGTCGTACCACCAGTCCGCAAGTGTCGAAGTTCTTCCCGGATGAGCGTACGCTCTCGAAGATACAATGCCATCAGCACAAGAGCAAAGCAGACGCCGCCAACTCCAACGTGGGCGAAATGCCGGAGCCACGCGTCGTCCATCAATACAAAACGCTGAGAGATACTGCCCACGATAAACGATGCACAAAACGCCACGATCACGACACGATCCGGAAGCGCCTCGCGCCAAAATTCAAGCAATGACGACAGCGTGGTTGGCGAAGCAGCTTCCTTAGTTGGTGCTGCACGGGACGCGAAATACGTCGCGATGAAGCTCATGCAGTATAAAATACGACAGCTCATGTTGACACAATTCGCAACAATGATTCCCACGGTGCCGAGCTCCAGGATCCACATAAAGAGCATCGCACTGGCCGCGTAGATTAGAAAAAACGCGCCCATGAGCTGGTTCAGCTTCATGAGCTGTTGCGTGTCGCCCACGGCGTGGACAAACGCTTCACAAATGCCGTTCAACCCGAGGAACGGAATGTAGAGACAGTACGCAGCCAGCGACGCGCCGACGCCGCTGTGGGCTTTCTCCACACCGTACAGAAGGACGATAAGGGTGTACGCATAGTTGGTGCCAAAGCACACAAACACGAACCCAATCAGATGCATGAGTTTAAGCAGCATTAGCACAAAGCGCTTGGCTCGATGTACTTCGATTTTGTTCGTGGCGTCCATTTTGCTGATCACGGTCTTGGTGGCTTCCTCAAGTGGGAAAAACACGATGCGAGGCACAAGCGAACCAAGGTGAAACACAATGCCGTAGACACCCATTTGCTCGAGCGTCGTGAACAGCGAGAGCACCCACTTGTCGCCTTCGGTGAGCAAATACTTGACAACGCTCTGGACGCTCAACGGCATGAGAATCGACAGCAGCTCGGCATCAAAATACCCACGATTAGAGCTGGTGGCGACGTGAATGGGGCGCGGTAGTAGCTGATGCAGACTGCGTAGGGCCGGTGCGTTGGTCTCTTTGTTGTCGCGGAGCTTCCAGTAAAAGAACCATAGAAACACGACCAACTGAGTCGCCGCGTACGCCAATTCCGCCCATCCGTAGCAGACAAGCCCGTCCAGTTGGAGCAAAAAGATGCCGGCGTATTGCACAAGCGCACGCACGAGAAACGCCATGCCTTGGGCCGACACTTGCCACCCCACGAGCACCGAGCTGTGCGCGAGCAGATACATGGGCTCGGCCGTCGCTTCAATCATCGCCGCGCCGCAGTACATAGCGAGCACGCGCGAGTAGCCTTCCAGTCCCTTTTGCGCCTCGCCATCTGGCTGTACGTCCCCCACAGCGACGGTCGCGACGATGAGGAGGCCCAGCAGCCAGCTGCCGAGGGTGGAAATCCACGCCACGTTGACGATCCGCTGGGTCCTCGTAGGCGACGCTGGGGTGGTTGTTGTGGACGCGACATCGACGAGCGACGGCATCCGTAAAAACGCCAAGCGGAAACTGTCGCGGAAGAGAAAGACCGTTGCAAGCGCGAGTTCGAACTGCACAGTCACGGCGCCGGTGACGCTCAAGTGGAGACGGCGCAGAATGAACGAGTTGATGGCGAACGTGAAGATCTTTTGGAGGAACAAATATGAGCCGCCACGCAGCGCACGGCCCAACACATTGGACGAAGACGGAGAGGAAGCGGATGCGGGGGTGGGAAGAGGAAGAGGCAGAGGCAAAGGCAGAGGAGGAGGAGGAGACGCGCCCTTACAGACGGCGCCGTCGTGCTTGACGTCCGTCATGATTTTCTGAGTAATGCAATGCGCCAGGAATCATGACGGACGTCAAGCGCCACGTCAAGCGAATAAGGCTTAGTGCCACCTCGTTAGAAGGACACCTGCACGATGATTGGCAGATATAAAAAGTGCAGCTACATATGAGTAGGGTGTACAGAACGCCTACAACTTGAACTAAACTAGCCTATGTTGGTGCCTATTTTAGACTAGTCTGCGAAATACTCTCTAGTCTAGCCTAGTTCTAGTCCAACTCGTAAAACCCCCAATCCATCCAAGAACTGCTACAACGTCCACAAATTGATGAGTATTGTCAGTGTTCATGACCGAGGCAGCCATCAGTCCGTACATAACGGTGAGGAGCGTTAATGCCCTGCCACTGGTCCAAGGCACGGCAACGTGGCGATGGCAAGCAGTCAATTAACATGAGAGGTACTGTACGTTTGTGTCAAGTCCTGAAACGCCTGTTTATGCATAACAATTATCACCTGCTCATGTGCATCAAGGTGACATGCGTATCCGCACAGCTACGAGACAATACCCAATCTTGGAAGACGGATTCAACGCCATCTCGACAGTCCAGCACACACCAGTAGACCACATATCCAATCTGGCACATCATTTCATGTATGAATAAAAAGGCTAACTGGAACTTGCTAGTTTCCGCTTGTCAGGCGCTGCTGGGTGTACTCCCACAGCAAGATCGCGCCACTCACGTGGACATTCAGCGAGCGGATGAGGCCAAATTGGGGGATCTCAACGCAGACATCAACCATTTGAAGCACATCCACTGGGATACCTTCCTTTTCCTTCCCCAGCACAATCACAATCTTCTCTGGGAATTGGAAGCGCGACAAACACTGGCTCGACGCCGTCTGTTCAACTGCGACGATCGTGTAGCCTTCGGTTTTCCAGCGCACGAGTGCCGCGACTAGGCCTTCCTCGCGGACTTCTTCCATGGGGATCCACTTGTTGGCCGTGACCGAAATAGTTTGGAACATTTCATCGTCACAGACGCGCAGACTTGGTACGATCAGCTTCTGGGCATTGAAGATCTCGCACGTCCGCGCCAAGCCGGCAAGGTTGGGCACCTTATCCACGAGCGACGCACACAGAATCACGTCCTGACGCCGTTTCTGTCTGATGTTGCGCTCCACGAATTCATCGCGATCCCGCATCGCCACGGGCAATACGCTCTCGTCCAGCAGAATCGCCCTCGTATCGATCTTGCGCTGGACGTTGATCGCCGATGCCACACCGCCGGCTGTCGCTGTGGCCGCTGTTGGTGCCAGTGTCTTCATGGCATCGGCTTTTGCCTTCTTGGCGGCTTGCTCCACGGCAAAGTGCTCGCGATTAAACTGCTCGTATAGCAAATTCATCGTGTCCTTGAGCTGGACCGACAACGACGCCGCGTCTTCGTTGGGAAACAGCTCGTTAAACTCGTTCATCCCGGCCGACGTCAGCATGCCGAGCATGGTGCACTGAAACTCGGGCTGGAACGAGTCAAACTGCTTGGTTTGGCGGCGAAACATGCGCTTGGTCTCTTTGTTTTCGCTCAGGAAGCGCGCAACCCCTTGGAAAAACGCAATCTCCAAACTACCCGTGCCATCGGACTCGAGCACATGCATGTAGCGAGGAAGCAATACACCAAGCAAAAACTGCACCATCACACGCGTGTGGCCATGCGAAGCATTGACCCACGGGAGCAAGGCCTCTAACAGCGACCGTGCAAACGCCTGTTTCGTGTCGTCCTGCTTCGAGTCGGGGGCAACGCCCAGCATTGTGTGGTTGATAAAGAAGCCCGCGACAAGCAGAACGGACGCACCAATCTGCGGCATCAGATTAAAATTGCGCAGCATTGGAAGGAGATGGCGGTGGACCGTGACCTCGGGAAACCGCATAGCCAGTCGCATGCCCAGCACTTCCATATAGAAGCGCACCATCGGCAATTGCGGGTTTGCAAACGCACGCCAAAGAAGCTCGCTCAGCGACGCCACATTCGCCGACGTAATGTGCTTGCTGAGCACGGTCAAGGCTTGCCAGCTGCGGAGGCGTCGGCCAAAGCCGTCGCTGTTGAGCATCTGCTGCTTTTGCATGTCGTCCCCAAAGTTGCTGTCGAGGAGCTTGCGCAATACAGTATCAAGCAGGGCGCGTTCGGCACTGGCTTCTGCGGCCGTGACGTTGACGCTCATTTCGTCCAGGAACGATAGCATGATAAACCGCACGAATTGGTCTTTTGCACTTAACGCGCTCTTCTTGCGGGTCGAGGCGTCGGCCTCGAGCGAGTCTGTGACTACCACGGATTCACTCGCACGGACGTCGGGCAGCGTGGGCGACTTTTGCTTGTCGGCAATGATCGGTTCGCGGTAGAGCAAGAGCTCGACAATATCATCAGCAAACGGCAGTGCCGCCCGCGGCTCGACGCGCCAGATTTGGACGAGGCGACACGCTACGTGGAACAGCACGTTGGGGCGGTACCATTCGCCAAAGCCCACGATCGTGCGGAGCCATTTCTTCATGAGTGCTTGCTTGCTGTCTACGAGCTCGGTGCGACGCATGAATGTGGGCTGGAAAATGCAATAGACCACAGCGCGCGTGAGACCATCGGACTTGGGTTTGGCATGGCTGTACGCCGTCCAGATCTCGTTAAAAACATCGTTCAGTCGGGCTTCGCCGCCGTCCGCGTCGCCTTGGACAAGCACGCCACCGAGACGCGCCATCAAAATCGACAGCACTTGCACCATGTCGGTCAGCATGGACGGATCGCTGCCGGTCGAGAAAAGCGACTCGACGCACTGGTCAAACACGGCACGCAGTACAGTCGTCGGCACGTACGCAGCGGCCTCAATCACATTGTGGATCACCTTCCACTTACTCGACGCAAACATAAACAGACAATCCGACAGATACCGACTGCTGTTCGTGCCCTGGCGGTTGGCCTCAAGCTGCAATAGCACCGGCAGCAAACTTTCACTGTCAAACGCTGTAATCGCATCGTGCGCAAGGTACTGCGACGACACGATCGACAAAAAGCGCAGCGCGATCGTCTGCATTTGCAGCTGCCGTTTGGCACTGCCCCCATCAATTTGTTGGCTTGATAGGAAGGCTTTCAAGCGCTGGCATAAGTCACCAAGCTGATTGATCTGATCCAAGACACCATCTTCTTCCATTGCAAACGTTGCGAGCTGAGTCGCCAGCACCGCACAAGACGTCAGCACATCTTGCTGGTACTGCATCTGATCATCGTCACATTCCTCGTCTGACTTGGTGTCGCCTCCCAGCCACTGGTCTGCACGGCGCACAGCCACCTGGAAAAGACTTGCGCAGCTAAGGCCCTGATCACTGTAGAACGAGTCAGGAAGGAACACGACCGACGCTGTCTTGTCGCAGGTTGCAATGCCCGCGCCCGTAAACACGCTCGCCCCGAGTTCACGGAGCTCCACCTCCAGCGCACCGAGTAGTACGAATAACTTATCCGTTTTGGCCGCGTCCAACAGCGACACGTCGCCGACGAGGTCGGTCACGGAACGCTTCAGGACAACGCGAGTGGTGTCGTCGCCTGTTTCCACGTCTGCTGTGAACAGCAGCAGCCGAGCAAGACGAGGCGCAGTGATCTCGATGGACGAGGCGGCGTCGGCACTCGGTGAGAGAAACGCGTTGATCCCTCGAGACAGTGACGCGCGAAAGGCATCGCTCGCATTGAGCCACTTGTGGATCGCCACGAGTCCAGCCGCGTGCGCCGACACGAGGTAGTTTGCTGGGAAAATCGACAGGATGCGTGCGACGCACTCGAGCGAAAGCGATTCAAACCGCGTGAACCAACCAGTCAGCATCGCTTGCAGCGAACCAAGCAGCTTCATGCGCATCGTCAGTGGGAACGACCGCAGCACGTACACTTCCAACAAAAACCGCATTTTGTCAAGCGATGCTTCGTCCAACACGTCGACCGCACTAGCATTCGCTGCCGCGACACGCTGCAATACGGGGTCTTCAAACGCTTCGAGCGAACTGATGATTGCCTCGGGCGAGTGGACCACACTGCCTTCGCCAAACACAGCCTCACACGCACACCGCAAATAAGTGTTGAAGAGCCGTGGGGCCGACGACGACGGCGATAGTGGAGCGACAAACACGAGCTTGAATGCGAGAAACGACGCAAAGAACCGCGTGGTCACAGCTTGGAACGGTTCGCGGCGGGAGCTCTTGTACATGAGCGGGTCGTTACAGGCTCGGAGCACACGCTCAAAGACAAACGCCTCAAATACCGGATCGCACGTAAACGAGGTGGTGTCAAGGGCGGAGGCGGTGGCGGTCTCGGGGTTCCACATGGGCTTGCTCAGTTGATGGACACAGGTGTCCATGAAATTCGACAAAAACATGCGACGCACGATGGGGTTTTCATGCCGAAACACACGCATCAAGAGACTCTGGATCCACGTGAAGGTAAACTGGACTGGCCACACGGGTGCGGCTCCCGCCGCTGGTGAGGTGCTACTGTCGTGACGTTTGCCGGCTGGTACGAGCAACAAAAGCTGCAGCAAGTGGTCGACTTGGGGCCACACTTGTTCGAGTAAATGCGGTTCGTGGTGGAGCTGGATCACCTCGGACGCCAAGATAAAGCTCTGCCAAATCTCCAGTTCTTTGGTGGCGGTGCTACTGCTGTTCGTCAGTGACTCGCCTGCAGTGGTCGTGGTCGATTCGATCGCGTAGTGGGAAAACGAGATCTTGAGCAAGTGCAGCGCCTGTTTACGCAGCAATGGATCGTCGTGGGTCAACGCAAAAGCAATCAGCTCCTGCAGTTTCGCCTCGCGAATCAGCGTCGGGTCTTTCGGCAATAGCAGACACAGCATGTACAGCATATTCGAGACTTGCGAGCCGGCAAACGCACCCTGTGCGGGTCGACTTGTCGCGCGCATCTTAGGGCCACGTGCGGCAACCGCTGCCACGCTGGCCGAGCCTTCCCACGTCGTGATCGCGGTCTGCACGAGCGTCTCGATCGTCGATGGGGCCGACGCGACCAGCGCTGGCATGAGATGCACGGCGACCGCTCGCAAGTACCGTGGCTCGCGGTCAAAGCGCTCAATCGCAAACACACACACGCGCTTGATCTGCTCGTTGAGTTCGGCCACGCGTACGAACGCTTCGGTCGACGCCAGTACCATCTGGAACACGCGACAGAGCGCGACGTAGCTGATCTCGTCGGCCGTACTGCCGTCTCCGCCGCTCTCGGACGCGGCCACCTCCTCGGGCTGTGCCATGAGAATCTCAAAGACGCGCTGGCCCAAGAGCATCGCAACGCGGTCGCTGTTGAGACGCACGAGGTGCTCGACCAGCACAAGCGCGATCGCGTGGAGTTGAACGTACGCACGCGATTTGATAAGCGGCATCACGAGCGTCTCAACAAGCCACAGTGCACGCGCGGTCCCGCGGACGCCTTCGCCCTGGGTGAGGGTCTCGCCGCCACGCGCTAACAACTCAGCGACTATGACAAGTAAAAAGTGAACGAGCTCGTGGTCGTCTGCAACGCGCTCAGCAAGTGGCTGCAGCAGTGTCCAAAGCGTCTCGCCGTCGGCTTCTGCTTCGTCGCGCCAGATGAGTTCAACGGATTCGTCCGAGAGTGTTGCGGTTACGCCAGCCGCGAGTAGCTCGTACTGGGCCTGCAGCTCCACGGGCGTGAAGGACGCAAGTGCGTCGCCATTCGGCCCGTGGCGTTGCGTCCAGCGTGTCCATGCTGCACGTACGTGGCGCGTGAACGCGACGCTCGGCGACGACGTCGTCTCGGCCATTTTCCAGATTGAGTGGTTTGGTGGATTTTCGAATGGCAGGCAGAGTGATGGCTGCCTTCGAGCCCAACCATTGGCTATTAATCAGTCTGTGTTGGTGCAGCATATCACTGATTTTTTCTTAAAATTCATGAAAGCTTATTGTGACATTTGCGAAAGCACCACATTTTCAATTTGCGAACGTCATGGTCGCACTGCATACGCTTGTAGCGATCTTTCTCAAGAGATGCCCAAATGCGCACCTGCAGCAAAAGCTTCTCTCATGCGAAAGCCAACTACGGAATGTTCATTTTGGTACGTCCCGAAGTGGACAAATCCTTTCGACATTTTGTGCCCACGCGAGCAAGTCCATTCGGTAGAATTATTTGGTCGACGATGTAATAGCGTCCGACCCAATCTCGCTACAAGACGGTGTAGCACGCGCACGACATGGCCGTGCTGGTCGCCGGGCGAGGTGACGGAAACTGCGTAACAACGTTATCCAATAAAGAGACTATGAAGAGGTCATCGGACTTCAATACTGCCGACTCACGCGTTCTTCAAAAGCAGCCTCGTTATTACAATGCGAGTAATGACGACGTTTGGTGCTTACGCAATTGGCAGTCTGTGCGTCCCACTTTCGTCATTGTGTCCCTCTGATTTGCCCACAGAGTGATAACCACAGTTCAGGAACGCTGCATGACGAGACCATATTCAGCCAGGGCGATTGAACGTTCTATGCACACAAAGTCATGGACCTCCTCGGTCTCGGTCTTGATTGACTGCCCATCATTCCTGGGCGTCAATCAAGTTTCGTCAGACAAGAGAAGCCACTGTTGAGAGACCGTGACTGATTAATTACAGTAAGCACTGCGGTTGGTGTGAAGCTCTTTCGGTATGGGGAACAAGGTGCTTCTTGTATGGGTCGTATCTGGATCTATTTCTGGACAGGCCACGTGAACGTATTCCATTGAGGAACCTCACTGCACCAGCGCCGTGTACGCCTTTGCATATCACGCAGCTGAGTTGTTGTCCCCCGTGACAGGGAAGTCAGGCCCGTGGGAAAGTGCCATGGAATCATGGAATGCCCGCTGCATATCAGAGAATGGCCTTGACGAAATCTGCTCTCGTAAGCCATCCCGCATTCTTCAACCTGCTCTTGCCGCGTGAGAACGGACCTTGGAGAGAGCATGCATCGCCAGCTTGTGGTGATGGCCCTAGTCGTTGCGCTTGCGAGCGGCACGGCCCACGCTGTCATCGATCTCTTGCGCAACGCAGCGTGGCCCCGAGGCAGCGACTGCGTGGACCACGCGTGGGAGTCGGACGCGGTCCGCACGTTCCGGTGCCACGGCGAAACGAACCAGCAATGGGAGCTCACACCCGACGGCCAGCTGCGCTCGGTCTGGGGCAAGTGCCTCGAGTACGCGGACGACCACGACAAAGTCGTGGCCGTCCCATGCGACAGCTTTCGCCGTCAGAAATGGTACGCGACCAACGGCCTCTTCAAGCCTCAAGGCTTCCGTCTCGCGACCGGCGCGTGGTCCATGCGGGTTGGGTTCTGTCTCGACTCGACCAAGCCTGACGGCCAGCTCATTTTGTTTGGTTGCCACGGCGATAAGAGCCAGCAGTTCACTGCATCGTTCCTCCCAACCCTTGTCGACGACGTGGTCCAAGTCGCCGGCACGTGGGGTCTCCACCAGAACTGTCTTGACTATGACTACGCCGCCAACGTCGCGACCGTGTACGCGTGCCACGGCCAGCCCAATCAGCGCTGGCACTTTACAGCCGACGACGAGCTCCGCGTCAATGGCGGCGCCGACCCCAAGTGCCTCGCGTACACGACTAAAGATAACGTAGTTGTGCAAGACTGTTCCAAGGCAGAGACGCAAAAGTGGGTCGTGCTCGACGACGGCCACGTCCAACCCAAGGCCGAGCCGACCAAGTGTCTGGACGCCGCCTATACGACATCAAAGCTCGCGCTCGCACTCTGTGTGGTCGACAAACCCACTCAAAAATTTGTGTCTCCGATCCTCAAACCCAAGTTTCGTGATCTGCTCCAGGTCAAAGGGCCCTGGGCCGCGCCGCAGACCTGTGTCGACTATGCGTGGGGCACCGACTATGCCTACGTCTACACGTGCCACGGCCAGGCCAACCAGCTCTGGGCCTTTACCAACGACGAGCAGATCCGCACGCGCGACAACAAGTGCCTCGAGTTTGACGGCGATGGATTACTGCGCGTGACCGTGCGGCCGTGCGACAGCCAGCGCGCGACTCAAAAGTGGCGGCCCAAAGCTACGGGCGAGATCGTGCCGCGCGGCTATTTTGACGCCACCACCAACTGGCGTGTCCCAGCCAAGTGCCTCGATGCCTCGCTCGAAGATTTCAAGCTGCAGTTGTGGGACTGCATTGACACGGCGCTCAATCAAAAGTATTTTTCCAGTGCTATGCCGACGCGTAATCGCGACTTGGTGTTTGCCGACGGCGCGTCGGCAACGCCAGGTTTCAACTGCGTGCGGGCTGTCGATACCTTTGTGGTCGTCGCCAAGTGCGGTACGACGCGGGAGATGCTGTGGGAATTCAAGGCCGATGGGACGCTGGTCGTGGACGTCGACAGCGGTGGGCGTGGAGTCTGTCTCACAGCGACCGCGGGTGGCGCCTCCGGGAAGCTCGAGTTGACGACGTGCACCGGCGGTGCGAGTCAAAAGTGGGAACGCACGGCCCGCGGTACGATCGCACTACAGGCTGGCGCCAGTGGCTGGGGCAAGTGCCTCGACTGGAGAAGTCTCCCGACGCTGTCGCTCGTAGCGTGTGGACCGATTGATGCCGTTGTCGCGACGCAAATGTTCTCGTCGACGATCTTTACGTCCGCTTCGTCCGGTGCTCTCCACACGCTCTACGAAAAGGCAAATGCGTTAACAGAGACCGTCCAAGCCGATGCGTTCTTGACCTCGAACGTGCTCACCTCGGCCAATGCCGTGGTCGTTGAAGCCGCGCGCGTCTTGACTAGTAGTACTCCCACCGACGTGGCCCGCGCGACCGAGTTTTTGCAGCAGTTTATCAGCAAGAATGAGAACGTGACCGACCTTCGGGTATCGCCCGAGGCATTGTACAGCACCAGTGGTTCGAAAGAGTTTTTGCTTTCGCTATCCATTCTGCTGCAGAGCGTCGATGGCAGTGCAAATGCCACGTCTACGCCAGTGCTCCGCGTGATTGCACCGGCCATCAAGATCTTTAGTGACCAGCTCTTTGAAGCGCGGTACGATGTATTGTTGGACCACCTCGTGCGTGGTGATATGAACCGCGTCGAAGCATACGCAGACGGCACGCTCAGCGACTTTAACGAGGTCGGCGGGATACTCAGCGCTGTCTGTGGACTGCTCACTGGGTCGGCGACTGCGGTTAATGCGTCAGCATCTATGTGTCGCTTGGCGTCGTACTTTACGCTCATCGACCAGTTCTTCCAGCTCAAGTACCGGCTTGTGGCCGAAGGTGCACGCGGCGTGAGTGCGACGTCCCTCCAGTTAGCACGCGCGGTCGCCGAGACGTTCAAGACCCACCAGGCGTCTCTCGCATCGGATCCGCTGTGGAAACGGTTGATGACCTTGCTAATCTTTGGCGCACCGTACGTGGAGGTCTTGCCTCCGGCAACGCTGGCGCGTGCGTCGCGTGGTGATACCTACCTCCCGACCTTTCTTTTATACAATGCAATGGGGAGCGACACGTTTGTCGAAGAGCTCACGCCCATGGTGCGGTTCGTGAGCGACCAGATCACGCGTTTCCACGTCACCAACGTGCTGAATCTGACAGCCACCAAAGACATTAACGGCCTCGACGCCTACATGGCCGAGCCAATCAATACGTACTCGGTCCTCGCCGAAGCGTCTCCCACTAGTGACTTTGCCTTGATCGCGCAGTACGTGGTGCCAATGGTGTGTGGTGACCCGACGCGCCAAGCACTGTCGCTCTGCCAGCTCGAGCAGGTCTACACGGGCTTGCAGACCGTACTCAGCTTCGAACGCACGCGTCGGAGCAGTGTCGTGTCCTTGGAAGACGTATTGGAAGTCGACGTGCGCAAGAAACTGGACGTGATCGACCACGAAAAAAAACAGTTTGAAGTGATCTCGACACTTCAGGAAGTCGCCAACAAAATCGGCACGACAATCCTTAGCGGCATGGCCGACCTCAAGACACAGATTACAGCGAGCACCGCGGCGATCCGTAGCGACCTCGAAGCAGCACGCAAGGAGCTGCGCAATGCGATCGGATCGGTAGGCCAGCAACTCCAATCGACGATCGAGCAAAGCACCGATTTTCTCGCCAAGGAAGTGGGCCAGCAAGCCGCGAGCATTCGGCGCGATATCGTTGACAGCTCACAGCGGCTCGAGCAGCGGCTCGACGACACGGGCCGTGCCATTTTGGGCTCTATCGAACAGAGCACGCACGAGCTCAAGTACCAGATCGGCGCCGAGGCCGAGCGAACACGCGACCACATGTCGGCGCAGACCACCGAACTCAAGACACACATGAGCCGTGAGACCCAAGGGCTGCGCGAGTTTGTCGATATGAAAACCAACCAAGTGATTGGCGTCGTGCGCGAAGAAGGCGCGAGCACGCGCGAGGTCGTCCATCACGCCACAAATCAACTCGTCCGCGTCATCCGAGAAGAAGGCGCGACTACGCGCGCATTCGTCGACACGAAAACCAACGAAATCAAAGCAGTCGTGCGGGCCGAAGGCGCCACGACCCGACAATTCGTGGACATGAAAACCAACCAAGTGATCAGCACCGTACGGGAAGAAGGCCAAGCGACACGGACATTTGTCGACGAGAAAGGCAATCAAGTGATCACGGCCGCGAAAGAAGAAGGCGCGAAAACACGCAGTGAAGTGCGGTCCGAAAGCACCAAAATCCGCCAGCATATCGATGTCAAAACCGACGAAGTGAAAAAAGTGGTCCGCGACGACGGTGCCGCGACCCGCGCCAATGCCAACCAGAACGCCGCCGCGTTGAAAACGTATGTAGCGTCGACCTCGGAAAGCGTCAAGACCCAAATCATAAAGTCGCAGAAAACCATGACCGACCTCACGACCACGCAGTTTCGCCAGGTCAATAGTAATATCGAGACCGCGGGCCAAGCGATTGAGGCGAGTGTTAACAAAATCGCCGACGGTGCGAACCTCCAGGCGATCGCAGCGATTGCGAGCCCCGATGACTGCAAAGCCGACATGTGGGCCGATACCTCGCGTTTCGTCCTCGAGTTGCGGGGCTATCGACGCATCATGACGCAACTGGACGCGACGTTCCAGGAGCCCGCGCTGGCGGACGAGAGCATGGGCATGGGCGAAGCGTTTGGTTACTTTAGACTCAAGCCGCTCGAAAAAGTGCCGTCGGTGTTTCTGTTCCTGCGCAGTCTGTACTACCTTCTCCAATTCAACGTCAACGAAGCCGCCGGGCCCAATTGGTTCGCGCTTGATGGCCGGCCGAATGCGTTTCCGCAAGAGTACAGTCAGCTCATGGCGGCCGTCCGCAAGCTCCAAAACGGACAGAATTTTGATTTGTGGAACGACTTTGCACGCGTGCTCAAGGGCGAACGCATTGAGATGATCACGTCGCGGTGGGACGACCTCTATCTCGGGGTCCGTCTTCCGCCAGGGAACGTCTGGGATGAGGTCGCCATCTCGTTTCGCAACGCCTGCAACTCCATCGACCCCGCTAGTCCGTTCTATGACAGCTGCAAAACCTACTTCCAACGGCAGACGTACATTGATGTCTACACCACGCTACGGAACGCGATCGAGCAGGTGGAGACCGTTCGCAGCCGGTACCGCGAGGCAGCGACGCAACGCTACCACTGCAAAGTCGCGAAAAGCGTCCAGGCCCAGAACCAGAAACCGCCGCGCACGCGGTTGCGCCACCTCGCGGCCTTCGCGACCCTGGCCAGTACCCCTACCGAGCCGTTCTACGCCATGACCTACAGCGCGCTGGTCAAAGTGCTGCTGGACTACCGGCTCCAGGAAGCCGCCGATCAGTTTTGCAAGTACTACGAGTTCCGCAATGGCGGCATTGCCCCGCCCATGTGTGGTAGTACGACGTCGGGCCCGACCCGCCCATACTATTCGCTGCCCAAAATCCAAGAGATGCGGTCGTGGCAGCCGCCTGTGTACCCGCGTATCACGTCGCGGATCTTGCTGCCGACCCAGCCACTCGTTCATGCGGCCTCGGGGCGTGCATATCCCTTTGTGGATCTGCATGCCATAGCAAATGGCGGGACTGTCTCTTTTGACGTGCCGACGTGGGACCTAGACTGGCTCAAGCGATACCTCTGGGTGCCCTCAAATGCCAAGCCCGAGACGCTTGCGTCGTACTACGTCGAGTCCATGCGGCTATACGTGCCGATCGAGGTGCGTGGCGCCACCCCACCAACGACGTCGCTCGCTGTCACGGTGCTCGCCGAGTCCTCACTGGAGCAGTCGCTGAGCTGGTCGTCGACGGGCCGGACGTACCAGCTGCCACCGCAGACCTTCCAGTTTGACGTGGCCTACAATCTCCCGGTGTGCCCGAGCGCCAGTCGGACGATCAATCCCTATCACGAGTCGGCCGAGTGTGTGGCCACGGCCGACCGGTCGTCGCAGCTCTGTCTCACGCAAGAGACGACCGAGAATTCGCCACGGTTGCTGCCGTCGCTGTTCTCAAGTTGGCGCTTCCGTGTCGATATGGAAAACTTGACCAGCACGCCCTTCCGCCTCGTGCAGCCGCTCGCACCGGCGGTCAACGCAACGACCGCTCCGGCCGCGTTCAATCTCTTTGCTGACGTTACGCTCGTGCGTGTTGCTGCAAGTCCTCGCGCAGTGTCCGCGTCGAGCGAAGGCGAAGCCGACGGTGGCGTGGCGACGTGGGCGACGGCCATCACCAGTACGTGCTGTGCACGTGACGAGTACCGTAGTCTGCAGTCGGGTGCCTGCACCAAGTGCCCCGAGAACGCGGTTCCAGCACTTAACGGATACACATGCACAGCGTTGCAATAGAAGGGTCTCGGCCAACTTCAACATGGCCAGTCATCGCCATTGGTTATTCGGTTACTCGTCGCCCAAGTACACTGTACTCCCACTCCTTCTATAGCGTACTGTCGCTTCCCAAAGCTTCTAGATTGTCATTTCCAAAGCATGTTCTTGTGGCTCATGCACATGAAGCATCCACTGCGCAGGACGACAAGAAAGTTCAATTTAACTCACGTTACTCTCAACTGAGTTTTCTGATTCCATTTCTCGTGAGTGTTGGTCTCTCGACCGACTTGAAACGAACGTTATTTCAAAAGAGTGACATGTTCAAGCGTTATTTGAGGTTTTTGCCTCGTCGGTCGTGGGTTTTTTTACTGCAATCGTTACAGTCGTCACGACGCAACGCTACGCCGTGGCGTCATCACTCGCGGCGTCTCATTGAACTCGAACGCGCCTTTGCTTCCGTCCCTCCTGCGCTGTCGCTCTCAGCATTGACGCCTTTTGCTGCTGAGTCGAATCTGGGTTCTCGCTCGTGAGGCAACGCGGGTGCGTGGGTACAGGTCTCTCCCCTGTTTGCCGGTTGCAGGAGATTCATTTCTCTCGTTGCCAGTACAGAACAAAAGCATGAACAGGATACGAGAGCTTTGCCGCGATGTCCACGCCGAGTACAAGCGCACGGCGACCCCTGTCAGCGATGGTGATCTGCCGCAGGAGATTGAGGAAGGCAATGTCGAGTACAAGCTTCAACTGTTCGACCCCGCCCCAGGTGCGTTGTACCAAGTCTGCTGTTCACTGGCTTGAGTCGCACCTCTCATTATACGTCAATAGACCGCGTCAAGCACTTGACGACGCAGCTCCACTGGCGGCTCAATGAAGGCAAAGGCGAGGCGTTCTACGAAATTGGAGTGCGTGACAATGGCGAAGCCGTGGGCATTCCCTTGCCGTCCATGATCAAGTCGCTCCGCACGCTCGCGCGCATGGCCCAAGTGCTCAACGCCGAGCTTGCGATTGTACGCTTCCGCTGCGGCCGCGAGCGATTGCTGCGCGCTGTGCGTGTGCGCGTCACGCGCATTGTCGACAAGAAAGTGCAGCAGCAGATTCGTGTCTCGGCGATTGGCGACTTTGAGAGCGGCAAGTCGACGTTGGTCGGTGTGCTCACGCGCGGGTGCCTCGATGATGGGTGCGGGCTTGCGCGCATGCAGGTGTTTCGCCATCGCCACGAGATTGAGAACGGGTGTACGTCTAGTATTAGCGAACACACGATAGGCATTACGCGCGAAGGTCGCTTTTGTTTGGCCGACGTGATGGAAGACTGCGAGCTCCGCGATGACGACGACGAGCCGGCCGATATCAAGAGCTTGATTACGTTTAGCGATTTGGCCGGACACAAAAAATACTTCAAGGTCACGGCGTCGGGGTTGGCGAGTCAGTTTCCCGACTATGCGATGCTGGTCGTCGACAGCGCCAAGGGCGTTGAGGCCATGGCGACCGAGCATATCAAGATCGCCATGGCCTTCGATGTGGCGGTCTTTGTCGTGCTGACCAAAGTTGATTTGGTGACCGCCGAGCGGATAGCACAGACAGTCCGCGAAGTCACCGAGCGGCTCCAGGCCATCGCACCGACCAAGAAGATTCGCTGCTGCATCGATGGCCACAATACCGATGGCGTCACGGCCGCCGACGGCGTGCACGTGATCCCTGTGCTCGCGGTCTCGAGCGTCACGGGCTTTGGCTTGGCGACGCTGCGCCAGTACTTGGCCGCACTCTCACCCAAGCGTGTGTGGTGCTCGGCCACTGCGACGGCCCCAGAATTTCAAATCAACAAAGCCTACGACATGGATGACACGGGTACGATCGTGACGGGACTGGTGCAAGGCGGCACGATCCGAGTGGGCGAGACTCTGCTGCTTGGCCCACGCGGCGACGGCACGTTCTCTGAGGTTCTGGTGAACAGCATTGAAGTGCAGCGCAAAGCCGTGCCGTCGCTAAGTGCCGGCGAGACCGGCGCGCTGTTAATTTCGTCACCCGTCGACACATGCAATAGCGACGACGCGGTTGCACTGATACCAGCGGCACGCATCCGCAAGGGCATGATGCTGATCCACCCAAGTGTGTCGCCCATGGCAACGCTCCAGTTTGATGCCGAAGTCCACCTACTCCATGAAGATGAACGAGCCCTCAAAGCCAACTCACAGGCCGTAATCCACGCTGGTCGTGTCCGCCAAATGGCCAAGGTCGTGAGTGTCGAGACGCTCGGGAAGCAGGATTCGCCGCGGGCGATCTGCCGCTTTGAATTCATGTACTGGCCCGAATATGTGCGGCCCGACATTCCCATTGTGCTCCGGGAAGCGTGCACCTACGCTGTGGGCAAGGTCGTGCGGGCAGTGCACCTGACGACCGTGGAACAAGCGCCGACGGTGCGAACCTTCTAAGCAGGGAAGACGAAGGGGGTAGACTTGAGAAGGAGAGAGAGGCACACAAGTGTCACCCAGTGTGCAATACATACATTACCTTGTACGGATAACGAACTAACGTCTTCCACCCGTACTGTGCTAGCATTGTGACTACGATCGGCAGCAAGAAGACTTTGGCTGTGGGATGCTGCGAGACGGCTATTTCCACACATAACAGCGAGACCTCTGCGTCTAAATGCGGAAGGGTGTTAGACACGATGGCTGGCAAGCACCTCTGTTTCAAGGAGCCGTGCGGTAGCGCTGCAACATCAAGCGACTCGATTCCGATGGGCGGCAACGGAGACGAAGCAGACGACTTGCAACTAGCATTTGACGGCGTTCGAGGACACGATGGTGGTGGCGATGAACCCACGGCCGAGGCGACGATGTCTAATGCGACATCTTCTTCGGTCGCGAAGAAACCTAAGAGTAAGAAACGCAAGGGCGGCGGCCGTGCCCAGTCAATGGAAGAAGTGTTTGCGACCATCAGCACAGTGCGGTCGTCCGGTCTGAACCCACCGCACGAGCACATTGTGTTGACGCCGCGGTCGGCCGAAGCGTGTTTACGCTGTGGCGTAAATCCAGAGACGCTCAAGATCCGCGATCTCGAGTCGTTCTACGATCCAGAGATCACCGCGGCCGTCCAGCGCATGCGGCACGAAGCGTATTCCATGCGGCGGCACGAAGAAATGAAGGCCGTGCGAGCCGAGAAAAAGAAACTGGTCATCGACGAGGAAAAGACCGGTGGGCTTAAGTCAACGTCTCCACAGCTTGCTAAACGCCAACCGCTTTTAGCAGCCGGCTCCCTCACGCCAGAGAAAGAAGGACAGTCGCTTTTAGAGATCGAGTTTCGCCGGCTCGAAAAAATGAAGCGCCGCCAAGAACGCGAGCTTGAGCAAATGCTCGATTTCGAGTTCAAAATGAGCAAGATCCAAGAAGAAGCCAATGATAAAATGGAGCGCGAGCGGCGGCTCGCCGAGCAGCGCGAACGCGAACGCGTGCGGATGACACAAGAGCTCGCCGAAGAAAAGCGCCAGCGCGAAATCAAAAAGAAGGCTCAGATGGACGCCGAAGACGAGCGACGGCGTTTGGTCGCGGCCGAAATGGCCGCGCGCGACCGCGAACTCGCCGAGGAAAAAGCCAAGCAAGACCGGATCCGCCGCATTGAGGCACGACAGCGTGAGGAAGAGCGCAAGCTCAAGGCCGATGAGCATCGCCAACAGACCGAGATGATCCTCAAGCAGCAGCAGAGCGAGATCCAAGAACGACTGACCCACCTCGAAATTGCCGAACGAAACCGCAACGACATGCTCGAAGAACAGCGCCAAGACCGCGCCGTGCAGATGGAAGAGCGTCGTCGCAAAGTACTGCTTCGGATCCGCAAGAATTTAAAACAGGCACGGCGCGTCGAGGTCCACCGCAAAAGAGAATTCGAGCGCAAGCAATTGCAGAGCGACGAGCTGCGACGGCAGCACGACGAAGAAGTCGTGTACGAGCGGGAACTGAAACACCAAGAACAAGAGCTCATGGAACGCAAACGTCGCATGGTGCTCGAAGAGACCAAGCGAGACGAAGAGCGACGCAAAGAGACCCTGCTCCAGCGCCAGCGCGAGATCGAAGCCAACGTCCAGCACGTCCAGCACACCCAGCAGCACCAACTCGAGCTCAAGAAAGAGTACCGCCGCATTCAACAGCAGCTCAAGCTCGACAAAGTCGAACGCATGCGGCGCATTCAAGAGTACAAGCGTCTCGAGACCTTGCGAAAGCTGCAAGAGACCGAAGGCCGCACGCAAAGTATGCTCCAAGAAAAAGAGGAATTGATCAAGCGCCGGAAACAGCTCTCGGTGCAGTCCAAGATCCAACGCGATCTGATCATGCGCACCATGGAAAACGCCAAGATCACCAAAAAGTGGACCAAGGCCACCAAGACAATCGAAAAAGTCATGGGCGGTACTAAGCCGGAAGGCTCGCCATCCCCACCGCGGTCCGTACGACCCAAATCGAGTTCGGGCGTAGCCACTTCAAGCTCGGTATTGCCGTCGATTGTACGACCCCATACACCAGGCTCGGCCTCGGGCATGGCGTCACAGTCGCGTGCGTTCCGTCCGCCGTCGCCGCCGCCCACCCGGACGGCGTTCAAGTACACGAAGGACGCCCAAGCAGACAGCGACACGAGCACGCGCCAGCAGCAGCCACAGGCCTATAGCTCGCCGTACGACCAACTGCCGGAGCAAGTTCGGCCTACAAACAAGAACAAGAATCTGCGTGCGGCCTTGCTCTAGCCGATATTGTCCGCGCATGCTGGTGTTAACTAGAGAAACTTCTCCATTTCCACGTGTGTATCTATCTCATCGCATTGCATCTTCGGAGAGCTCCAGACCTCTATATGGCAACCTGACCCACAAAAATAGCCCAATGGTTGCCCAATGGTTGCTATATAGGAGTCGAACGCTTCAAATAGTGACACGTCACTGAAATGAAATGAGACACGGCAACTCGAGTCGCAATTTCTCACCAGACCGAAGTGACACGTCAGTCAGACCCAGGTGGTCGATCTATAGAAGATCGTTCCCACTAGGAAATGCGTGGGAGAATCCCCCTCTCACTAATGGAGGCCCCGCCTCAGCGACCGCGACGCACACGCGCGCGCCACGTACGCTCTATGCGTCTCTTCTCTCTTACCACAGCCGTACAGCTCGCGTCGCTGGCGTTGCTGTGGTCGCTGCAAACTGTCGCAGCGCGTGGTGACGAGTCGGCAACGCCCTCTGTCATTGAGCTCGAAGTTCTGGGCGACGCCAGCACCGCGCCGTCCCAGCACTCCCTCGATGAGCTAGAAAAAGCCGCGCGCGACGAAGAGCAAGCGCGGCTTTTGCCCAAAGACAGAGAACCGGCCGTGGGTAGGTGATTTTTTTGTTTGCTTGGGAAAGAGGAAACACGGATTGACGAACGGGCTCATGCTTTTCGTTTCTAACAGAGAGTATGCTCGCTGATTTTGACCATGATGGCCACGTTGGATCGAGCGAGATCAAACTCCTCAAGG
Organism: Pythium vanterpoolii; assembly: GCA_023334535.1. NCBI lineage: Eukaryota > Oomycota > Peronosporomycetes > Pythiales > Pythiaceae > Pythium > Pythium vanterpoolii. The sequence goes on from JAADVD010000057.1 coordinate 43,613, forward strand.
AGAATCTCCACCATATATTCGACATGGATGCGAGCGGCGATATCGATTCGAAAGAGATCAAATCGGTACGTTTTTGCTTCTTCAAGTATTGATGTAAGTCGGAAATTCTCATTATGCTTCGACTTATGCGTGCTGCAGATGGCAGCGAGCGACAAAGATGTTCAGTCAGTGTTCCAGAAACTAGACCGCGACCAAGACTCAGTCATCTCGTTGCAAGAATTGGATGCGCGATGGGAAGCCGTCGGAGCCGAAATGACCGTCAGCGAAGTCGCCGACTGGGTCGCCTACTCGGTTCAGCTGCCCCAGTACAGCGAGATGTTTCGCGAACACTCGATCTCGGGGTACACATTTCCACTGCTTATGCAAGACGACGGCCGCCGGATCCAAGACATTGGCGTGACCCAAGAAATTCATCGCCAGCAACTCGCGCTGTTCCTCAAAATGAAATACCTCGGTATGGGCCGCAAGCCCGACACAGTCAAAGCAACGCATTGCGCGGGCGACACGACCCACAGTATGATTGGTGGCTCGCGCAACACGTTCTTGTACGTGTCGTGGGAACCGGTCGCCGAGAACGTTCCGTTGCGCTACCAGCTTCAGCGTCGAAGTCCGGGGGAATCGGCGTGGAGTCTTGTGTACACGGGATCGGATACCGAGTTTATGGACGTTGTCGAGGCCGACCACCATGTGATCTACCGTCTCGCGACATGGAACTCGTACGGACGCAGCCCACATACGTTCGTCCGGTGCGACCGGTCAGCGTCCGCCTCAGGCTCGCAAGGCCTGGACGACCGGACCCTCGGAGCAGTCGGTTCTGTGTCGCACGGGTTTGCCTCCTCAAGGAGTGGCGACTTCCCTACGGTCACCCCGCCCATGCTCATGGGGACATCCCCCGCAACATCGCGACCTCGCCTCGATCAAGACAGTTGTGAGTCTTCGACGGGCGTGTGGGAAATGCTCAAGTGCTACCTCTGGTGGCTTGATGAAGTGCTTGTCCTGACGGTGTTTTTCGTGTTACCGATCCGCGGCTTTATCTATGGCGACGCCAACTACGTCCTCCGCCTCGTGCGGCGGTTACCACCCAACATGCCGACGCGCGTCACCGTGGATATCGACCGCTCCAAGATCACCGTCGAGGATGCGGCCGTGACGGTCTCGTGGGAAAAACCGATTGACAATGGCGTGCCCATTGTATGCTATTGCGTCCGATGGACGCGACTCAAGACCGAAGAAGTCAAGTGGATCAAACTGCTTACGATCCCTCTCCCAACGACCGTCATTATCGAACACTTGCGCCACGGCGAGACCTACACGGTCGTCGTCGAAGCCACAAACGCATTTGGACTCGTCACCAAGTCCAGCCGTTCGACTTATATGGTGCCGGTGCCCGAGCTCAAAGGCAAACTGCTGGCCCAGCGGTCAAGCCACGACGTGCCGATTGTACGCAACGCCTGCTATGTGTGTCTGGACCCTGAAAAACGCAAAGCCGTGCCGCTGTTGGCGAAGCTCGATCGCCACATTTTGCACTTTTGCTCGGGATGCAACCGCGAGTTCTGCCACTACCACAAAGGTGAAGTACACCACATGAAAGCGCTGAGCTGCCCCGCGGTCGACGGCCGTTGTATCTGTGTGCAGTGCAAGAACCGACGTGTGTAAGCTGCTTCCGATCATTTTGACAATTGTAAAGCGCCTCGTCACATATCATCTTCTTGAAAATATGCCACTAATGTGAACTGATATCGTGGAGTCCCAAGGTAAGCTCGGACTCTATTGGAATAAACTACAAAATTCTCGGATTATGTTTGAAGATGGTATGTACAGTACATTTGTTGCCGTCCGCCCCTCCCTCCCTGCCCCGATTTCACAACAGAGGTGCTCTCAAGTGGTAGGCTTCATGGTCAACTATTTCTGTCACATACGATCCCAGTGCATGACGGTTGGAATGACCTCAGTACACTTTCACACAACATGCTGTCCTGAGACGACCATGAAGCAGCCCAACTCTAATCTTCATCACGCGGATATTTGATGAATACAAGATAATAATATTGTGGCCATTTGGACCCCGTTCGACCACCGATAAAACTCTGGATCCAAGACCCAGTGAATTCTTGTCGCGTTCCGCGCTTCGCCATGAGATCACGCAGCGTGAGTGGTCATTACCATCAGTGTTTGCACACAACGTTGGACAGAGTTCAGCCTGGCAGTTACTTTCGAAATAGATACATTTATGTGGACCACAAAACGATAAATATCATTGTTGGCACCAGGTCAATTCATGGCATTTTCTCTACTCAGCCACCCACGACGTAATTCTTAATTCCTTCGCATCACCAACCTATGCCAATCATGACGGTTGGGACGACTGGTGCAGCTCACAGCCACATGGTTCTTCGCACGTTCCCGAGTTCTGCACGAGTGTGATTCACGTACCGCACCAACCAAAGCACTGAGATCTGGACCTTCGAATGATCTCACTCCTCAACCCCCGTTTCTTCCTCTCCAAAAACATTCCACCAAATGGACAACCAAATCAACCAATGAGTGCCAACGCCCCCAATTTCTCCGCGTGCTCTACGACATTCTACACATCGTATCCTCCGCCATCATCTCGTGGCCGTCCTGTGGCACCTTCTTCCAAGTCTCTGACGTCACTCGTCTGAAACAAGATGTACTGCCGCGCTACTTTAAGCACAGCAAATTTGCCAGCTTTCAGCGTCAGCTCAACAACTTTGGCTTCCGTAAGTGGACCAAGACACGCGCAAGCGTGTGCACGTCCAGCCACGACGCGCTAGTGCAGTGTGCACCAAGCAACTGCAAGCGCTCGTGACCCAAACCGGCATGGTGTTGCGCCACACCAACGAAGCGTTCGAGTGTGGACCACTGCCTGCGTTTCTGCGGTGTGCGCTAACGACGATTGTTCAGCAGTGGCGTCGGCTCACGATCATAATCGAGGTCACGCGCGGAGACCACATCTTCGCGACCAACTGCTCGCGTTTTTTTGCTCTACCCTCTACGACGCATCGATGCGCACAGGAACGCAGAAAAGCTATTCGCTCGAGACCGTCGTTTCCAACACGTCTATGTCTGTCACTCTCTTTCGTCGGTTTGAGTCACTCGTGGCGATATTTTATGGCTATGGCACAGGTGCAACGCCCTGGTGCACCACAGGCATCGGCGCCGTGTCGAGCTCGCAGACATTTAACGCCCTGCCGATCGTCCTGCTGCCTAAGCTCAAGATGACGCTCTGCGCGTTCTTCACGACCGGGTGCTTTTTGATAGTCAGTATGTCGCGTTCTCGTCGGCGTGGTACATCGTCTATCCGGGCATCGTCGAGTTCATGATGTCCTACTACAGCATCCTCAACATCGTCGCCAAGTTCTTGTACCGCATGAGAGATGTACTCTTTGGGCCGACGCTTACCAGTCTATGTGCGCTCCACTACTTTCGTCAGGAGATTTGCCGCGTTTCACGCGGTTGGGCCTCAATTACCGTATCTCGACGCTCCTTCTTTCGGACGGAGTGAATGCGCTCACGCTTGCCGACTTTTTCACGACCGACGTGGCGATGCGCATCAGTGGGAACGCCACTTTCATTTTCGAGTTCAAGATGGGACTTCTCCCCCTCAATTTCGTGCCGCTTGTGCTTGTCGGGACCATGAGCGTTGCGCGCGGCAAGAAGATGCGGTCGGTGGCGCAGTGAGATCGAACGCGTGCTTGCATTGCGCGCTGAGAATGTCGGCGGTCTCGGCCGCTCGGAAGTCTAAGAACGCTGCACAACGCTAGGCACAGACAGTGACACGGCCACTGTCGCTGAGAGGCACGATCCGGATTCGAGGTCTCTCGTTGGACAGCTTGCATTCCATTCTTCCGCACCGCTGCAACCGACCTCTTCCCGTCTTCAGCAACCGTCCAACCGTTCAACCCCACTAGTGAACCCGAGAGAGACGCCGTGCACAAAGTGCGACCAACTGTGTCTATCCATGCAACGTCAGCTATTGAATGTTTCACCTTGAATACTTCGTCTTTGGCGGTCAGCTCTTGCTATCGTACGACGACTGGCACATTGTCGCGTCCATTGCGTGGGGTCCAAAAGCTCTGGGACTGCCGCATTACTGTGTTTGACGTCGCACAAAACGACGACGGCACGTACTGCGTGGTCGACTCGGCTCGTCTGTGCTGCTTAGATGATCCAATCATACGCTGAAAAAGCACAGCCGTCCCTCTGTGAGCAAACCTTCTCCCGATCACTTCAACTTGAGCGCCTCGTCGCATGTCATTCTTTTGAAACGATGTCACTCATTTGAATGGCAAGGTTTTTTTACTGGCTAGTTTTTACGACAGTCGGGTCGCGTTCGCCGTAAGAAACCTTTCCCAGAAACCAAAAAAAGAAAAAAACCCAGATGAACGGTCCAGACGCGTCCGGAGGTTTTTGGGTCCCCTCCGCTTTCACTTTCTCTGCGTTTTGTTCCCGCGTGTTCTCCGCTCCGCCGCTCGAGGTTTCTTGAGAGCGAGGTTGAAAGCCTTTGTGTGCTCTCTTGTTCCTACAAAGCAGCCCCACGCGCCCAGACAGAAAGCGCCGTTCGCCGTGTGGAAAACCCCAGAGGTTTTTCTCTCGCCTGTGCAAATTGGATCACCAAGTGTATCCATTCTCCTCGGCAAGTTGCCGTAGCGTGTCTACTACAGTATGGCTTCTCTCTCGAATGGCGCGTCGACCATGGCGGCCATGCTGCCCGTTGGCGTTGGCGTAGGCGTCGGCATGCAGGATGACGCCATGGGCCAGGCGCCGCCGCTGCCCGCGCAGCCGCTCGCACCGCCAGCGTCGCTGAGCGTCACGTCCACGACCACCGCGAGCGTCAGCAACCACGTCGACGTGTCAGCGCCGCCCTCCAATACCGCCACCGCCACCGCCAACGTGAACACCGACGTGACTGCCGCTGCGCCGTCGATTGTCGCTTTGTCGTCGCGCACCGGCCTCAAGAAGAAGAAACCCGGCCGCAGTCCGAGCCAGATTTGGTTACTGCTGACCGACGAACCGAATCCCCAGCGCCGCAATGCTGCGGCCTGCAAGCACTGCAAGCAGCAAGTGCTCTACTATAAGAAATCCGAACAAGCCGTGCGCCACTTGAAAAAATGCAGCGTGTTCCAGAGCAACCAGCACCAGTATGGGTTTATTGCCCAGTTTCAAGACATTTTGCCGCTTTACCAGCAGAAAATCACGCAGAAAACGACGTCCAAGAAGCGGCAAAAAGCCGCGGCGAATGCCATGGCGGTCAACGCGGCGGTGAACTCAGCCAATGTGGGCAATGTCAGTATGAATGTTCTGGGCGACCACCACCACGCTGCGGCGGCAGCGGCGGCGGCGGCGGCCCACCACCACGCCAACGTCATGAACTCGCTCGCAATGCAGCAAGGCATGGCCGACAATCTCATGGACGCCTCGGTCATGCACGGACTTGGCGGTGGTCCAGGCAGCAATGGCGTGGGTGGCGTGAACGTTGGAAATCCAGGTGGTCGGGACGATACGATGAGCAAGGACAAGGCGACGCTGCCGAAAGAACGCAAGACCAAGAGCGGCGGCGGCGCGCTCACCAAGGTGCAGCAAGAACGGCTGGAAGACGCACTGGCGATGCACGCGTACGTCACGGGCATGGCGTTTGACGCCATGGAAGAGACCCACTTGCAGCGCGCGATGATGATCCTCAAAGGCAACGCGAAATTGCCCGACAAGAAACGGTTTGAGTCCGATCTACTGCTGCGGTGCTACGACAAAATGTATAAGCGCGTGTGGGGATACCTCACGGCGAGCTCGACGCGCGTGTGTATCAAGCGCGACGCGTGGTCCAACATGAACTTGTACAATACCAACAATCCTGAGGATGTGTACGTGACCTACATGGCCGTGAACAGCGAGAAGCGGTTCTTTCTCGAGTCGGAAAAAGTCAGCGACGATGCGCAGTATAATTCGATCTTGATTGCCCAAGACATCAAGCGCGTCATGGCGCCGATTGTGAGCTCGGTGAGTGGTGTTGTAACGGGCAGTACACAGTTCCACGCGCGCGCGTGGGAGATGCTCAAGGCTGAGTACCCGACCAAGTTTTTCTATGGGTGTATCACCCACGCCTTGCATCTCGCGATCATGGACATTTTTGGACCGGAGAAATCACTTGAAAACGATCCTCGACGCATGACACCGCAGCTGCCGATGGATTTCCCGTTCCAGGATCTTGTGGACTTTACGAACAACTGCAACGAACTGATTTCGTTCTTCAGCAGCTACCAGTACGCCCCCAAGTTCAAGATGTTTGACTCGCAGACCCTCCAGACCATGAAGAGCTTTTCGAACGCGTCACCGACGATGCAGTGGGGCACGCTGGCCGCGCGATTCCGTGTATTGCTGCAGAGCGAGGATATCATTCAATCAATCGTGAGCGATCCCGAGTTCATTGTCAGTGCGCCTGTGAACCAGCGTCCCACGCGGCAAAACATGAAGGATGTTGTAATGTCGCTCAATTGGAAGATCACCCTCGAAAAGGCGATCAACATTTTGCAGCCGATCGAGCTTATTTTGTACAAATTCCAGGACGACAAGGCGCCGATTTCCGAGGTCTACTTCGAGTCGAAGCATTTGCTGACGGACTTCGATGCAGTCTTTGGCCTCTCGCCGGTCGAGCTCGAGTACATAAAAAAGGTCGTGACGGAGCGATGGCAGTACGTGTTGGGGGAGGCTCACGCCCTTGCGTTTCTGCTGGACCCACGCTACATTGGCAAGTCGATGACGCGCGAGTACCGCGAACATATTGAAGAATTGATTTTCAAATTTCCAGAAACCGACGCCGATATTTACGTGAACGAAGAGCGCAAGCGTGCGATCTCGGCCGAGTACACCGACTATGTGATCTATGCCAAGAACCAGCGCGCGAACGAAACGTTCAAGTGGGAGATGCTCGACAAGGGCACGCGCACGCCGCTGCAGTTTTGGCAGGCGGAAGCGGACGAGTGGCCGCATCTTAAGCAGCTTGCGTTGACACTGTTTTCGCTGTCGCCGTCGAGTGTGGCCTCGGAAAAATCGCTGTGCAAGGCCTCGCTTGTCCAGTCGAGTCGACGCAACAAGCTCAGTTTTGACGACATGCGACGACTCGCGTTTATTACGATCAACGATACGCAGTTTACCAACAATCGCATGGTCGAGTTCCAGAACGCACTGCCCGATTTCAACATGGGCGACCCGGGATTGTCGGAGGATGGGATGATGATGTGGATGATTTAAGCACGACAAGAGAAAGAGCGGCGATGCGCACACAGTTTTTGACAGGATATGGACACGTAAGAAAAGGCTCCGCATGCAGTGCCCGTCTGAGGCATTGGATCAGATTTGAATCATGTGTGCTCATGCGTGAAACCGTTGGGGTCGGAGCTGCATGTGCACAGACGAAGACGCCCTGCATGCATTGTCGACTGTCGCCCAGGGCTCGATCTTTCCTCTGATGTGCAAGGGAGGGTTCGTGCGTACCTCTGATTGGTGCATTTGTTGTCCAGTGTTCGAATTCGAACAAACGCAACGCGACTGGCAAAGTATTCCGCTTCCTGGAAGTCAAATCTGACGTTGAAGTCTGCAATCCACAATTTGGAAGTCGACTGTCCCTTGGAGCTTTATGACCAACCACAATAGCCGCATCATATTCATGGAGAAGGATCGGGAGATCCTTTTTCTTTCTCAAAAGTGCTCCGTGTCGAAAATGAAGATGTGGGGCATGTTCGCTGTTCTCTTGGTCGCGACGCTGTGCGCCAGCGCGATCGTCGTCGCTACACAACTACCACCGCACGCACCGGTTTACTCACCCGCTGGCTTCGTGGCGATAGTGGAGCACGAGTCTTTTGCGGTCCGCAACGCCAATGTTTCCGACGCGCTCTTTGCTGCGTGGAAACGCGTGTACCACAAGCACTACACTTCCACGCAAGAGGCGAGCACGCGCCGCGCTGTGTTTGAACGTCATGCCGCAATGGTCGCGGCCCATAACCAACAAGCAGACAAAACGTTTACGATGGAGCTGAACCAGTTTGCCGATCGCACGTGGTCAGAGAGAAAGCTTAAGACGTAGGCTCTTTGTGGTGATTTCTGATGCTCTGTATGATTCTAACTAGGTCGGAAATCCAGAGCGAGTATCTGATGGTGCCGCAGCAGTGCTCGGCGACGCACGCAAGGTGATACCACTTGTTGGACTACTATTCTGGTAGGATAAGGTGGTGACACTATCCATTCGTGATGCCCTCTATTACAGCACCACTACGATCCAGTATGGCGCCGTGCCGGATGCCAAAGACTGGCGCAGCGACGGCGTTGTCTCGCGCGTCAAGAGCCAGGGCGTCTGCGGCTCGTGCTGGGCATTTTCCGCCACGGGGTGTGTCGAAAGCCACTTGGCGATCAAGCATAGCACCCACGTATTACTATCGGAGCAGAACCTCATTGACTGCGCTCACGCGTTCAAGAACCACGGGTGCTTTGGCGGACTGCCGTCGCAAGCGTTTGAGTATATCCACTACAACAACGGAATTGATACAGCGGACGCGTACCCGTACAAGGCAAAGACGCAGAAATGCCAATTTGATCCGAGCCACGTGTCGGCGAGAGTGGCGGCGGTCGTGAATATCACCTCGCGCAACGAAGACGAGCTCCGCGAGGCCGTGGGCATGGTCGGTCCGGTCAGCATTGCGTTCGAAGCCCGACTCGGCTTCATGTTTTACAAGTCGGGCGTCTATGCATCGACGAAATGCCACGAGCAAGAAAAGTACGTTAACCACGCTGTGCTGGTCGTGGGCTTTGGTACTACTGCCGACAATACTAGCAGCAGCATGCCCTATTGGATTGTGAAGAACAGTTGGAGCGACAAGTGGGGCATGGAGGGCTACTTTCTAATCCAGCGCGGCGTCAACATGTGCGGACTTGCCGACTGCGCGTCGTACCCGATCATCGCCTAAGCAAGCACACACGACCTCAGATGTTGCCTCTCTAAGTCATGGTTTCCATGGGACGTCTCGTTGACGAGACCCCCAGGCAGCAGATACAATTTTCGCGAGGTCTTCTATTCTTTAATGTATTCAACGTGTAGTGGCATAATTGAATGCTGCCTTACTGGTAATAACACCAAAGCACCATGAAGTCTACGCACGTCGCTGTGGTTCGTCCTTTCACGACGCTTGAGCGTGAGCAACTCAATGAAATTGGTCGACTTCTGAGGTGGCGTTGTCGTCTGTAGCAAAGGTGTTGGGGATCAATAACCACCCGCATACGGAGGAAACGCGTTCTCGTCGAGGGGTCACACGTTGGCCAAGGAACACGGCCATAGTCAAATTAGCAGCTCACACGTACACTTGATCCGCCCGCGCCCACACTGAACGAAACGACTAGCATCACACACGTCACATAGTTAATGACCACAACATTTATGAACTCGATCGTTTTGACGGTGGAACAAATCCTTGCAATCCAGCGGACCTGTGGTAAACTAATAGTACACTGTTTCACGGACGGCCGCCAGCCCGTTGTACAGCTTTCGCTCTCCCTTCTGTATCTGTGATTACGCTTAGCTGAGGTGATGCGTACCATAGTGAAGGCTGAGCCAAGACGGTGCGACGTAATGTGCTGTGCTGCCTCCGGCATTACCTATGGAATCTGCTGGTTTGGACGGAATTCACACAAGAGTACTGGAAAAGAGAAATAACGTGCTTTCTTTGGCAGGTTTTCGCTCACACTGCTGCATATCCCGTTGGGCTTTTGAGGGGTCGTGGTTGAGTATCCACACCACTGGACGCACTCGCAACGAGCACGCCGTCGTAGGTTTGTGACGCATCCGCTCCTTGGTGGTCGAGCACAATCGAGTCAATGAGAAAGTCGTCGGCCGGTCGCGCCACGGTCTTTCCATTGGCCGTCTCACTCATGATCTGGCGATGCAGCAAGAGCGAAGGAAAGGTCTGGGCATCCAGCAGCACACGCGCAATCACGTGCGGCGCTGCGATCGATCGTAGGGGGTCCCCCGCATCCTGTGTCTTAAAGTGCGACCACAGTACGGCCGCTAATAGTGCCCCCGCCAGCAGCAAACACCCGAGGTACGTGAGCATGGCGTTCTCATTCGGGATCGAGATCCGCACCGCAATGTTCTGGATGTTGCCATTGAACTGGAGCGACGACGTACGCTGACTGAGTGCCAGTGTGTCTTTGACCACGCCGTTCTGAAAGAGGAAAAACAGAGCTGCAGTATACGTCGACTGAAGCGTGGTCTCCATGTACAAATGGTTATTGAGCACAAGCTGCTGCCGGTCTTCCTGGACGACTTCGCAGTTGTTTCCGCTTCCTTGTCGGCTCATGTCCCACGAAATGTTTTTTCCAATGTTGTGCCGCAAGAGGAAATCGCCAGCGAGGATTTCCCACCGTGCTTTGACAGTCGCCGTGACCGGCGGCTCCACGATGCGGACGATCGGCAATGGGTGCTGGTCCACTTCACGGAAGGCCGAATCATAGTATGGACCATTGACACGGCCCAATGGCACAGAATCGACGCCGACGACCAGATGCTGCTTCCCGCCGGTGAGGACGAAATCCAGTCCTGTACAATTGCGCGCGGCCGATTGACAGTCGGCGCCGTACTTCTCGGCGAGGTCTTGCCACGTCCAGCCGAGGCGGCTGACGGTAAACGTATAGATCTTGCGGAGATTCGTAATGACAGTTCCCTGCCCAGGCGACAAGCCGGTTGCTGCTGTCACAGTCGTGTTCTCGAGGAGCGCATCGGCGACCAGGCGTTTCGTCGCGCTGAAAAACAGCAGTGAGTTGTTGGCGTTGGTCGGGCACTGGATAAAGTAGTCGTACAAGGTCGAGCCGCGGGGTTGCGACCGCAGGGTCTCTGACCCATCGGCGTTTGCACACACCGCAAACGCATGGATCACGACGGGCGTATCAAAGTCTTGTCGGGGCACCATGCAGACGGCCGGCCACGGACCACAGTCTGCCTCCCACAGTTGCGTATACCGCGTCGTCTTGTTCGAGCCTGTACTCGTTGTTTGGGTGGTCGCGAGGGTCGCGGGGTCCAACTCGACTTCCCACGTCACGGCGTCGAACGTAATGGTGGGCGACAGGTCGACGTGAGCAAATTCCAGGACCACATCCGAGCGCGAGAGGTTTTGGGTCCTGATTGTCCGCTTGGTAAGGAACGACCGGCTCTCACGAAGGAACCAGTCGCGCTGCTGGGCCTCGGTGGCCTGGGAGCCATTGGGAGGGAGCAGTCCCGCGACGATCGCGGACGGGGGGTTCACAAACGGTCGGCCATCCGGATGAGTACTGTTGGGAGTTTGGTTGTACCTGTCCTGCCACAACGCCTGCTTGCCCCATGGAATGTAGGTGTACGAAAGTAAAACGCTCGTGAGAAAGAGGTCAGCCGCGCGCGTGGCGTTCATCGGCAGCCTGTCGCTCGTGACGTTTTGGTTAATGCTTTCGTCAGTCGCATTCAACACGATCCGGAGCCGCTGAACGTCCAAAGCTTCCGGCAGCATTTGCTTCATCCAGTCACGCTGGGGAAACCCATAGTCAATGACGTCGTCGGGGAACCGTAAATTGTTATTGGAGCTTTTGACACAACGCGGTAGAGCTTTGGGTTCGCGCTCGAGCACGAGGTTGCGGAGTACGGTGTTGGTGATGGGGTTACGCACCTGGGACTCGGGTACGAATTGGGTTACGTTCGATGTCTTCGCTGCATGAAGGGCACGGAGATTGGCGTCGGTCGGCGCGGCTAAATCACTGTCGGCGATGACCGGCCGCGTGTCAATGTCGATCATCTGAACGTTGAGGGCATTGAAACCATTGTTGATGAGGAACCCCACGATGCCGCCGAGGGCCATGGCTGCAAACGCAATGCGCCAGCTCAGCTGCGGCCGAACGAGCGATGCCGCAAGGAACCGCAAGACGATGAGCTGCGCCATGACGGCGACCAAGAGCTCGATGGGTCGCCCCAGGGCCGACGCGGCATTGCCCGAGTACGAGTTGTACTTGTCCAGCATGGCCGATCGCTGGGTCGCGCTTTTCGTGGCCTTGTCAAACGTTTCGAGCTCGACGCCGCGGCGGAAGAGCTCGGTGAGCGCGAGCAGAATCGCGATCGCGAACAGTGTGGTCCCCGCGATGCGTCCGCGGCGAAGCGCGACTGCGACCGTGAGGCGCGACGGTACGGAGGAAGCGGCTGCTGCGGTGGTCTCGGTGGCGCCACCGCTGGCGTGGTCGGGATGGCCGTCGGTAAGCGAGTCGCGCAGCATGGCGACCGATTCGGCCGCCGCAAGCCGTCGCGAATCGAGCTTGTTCATGTTGGTGGTACTGCGGCGGTAGAAGGGATCGATCGAGAAAATGGGAGACTGCGCGATGGCGTTGAGGCGGCAGGTTTGTCCGCTCGTCAAGTTTCCATCTTTGAGTAGTAGATTTATTGCAGCCAAATCACATGGCGTTCGTTCGCCGCGCCTCCATGAACCGTTGGGTGCACCGCCACGGTGGCATACTTAGAAGTCCGTGCAGAAGGAGAGATACGTTGCCAAATGAGAGAGTTATCAGATCTGATCTGACTGATAATTCATCAGATCTGAGCTGATTGGAAACTCATCATATCTGAGCTGGCTGATAATGATTCCCAGAATTGTTAAGACGCCTGGAGGTCCAAAATCTAGACACGAAATCAAGCATGGCCGCCGACCGCTTCACTATCGTCGCGAGGCTTTAACACTAGTGACTCGATGACAAATCCATCAACGTCGGCATTGGACTTGTTCAGGCGATGCCCCGTGGTGGTCGTCACGACTCGTCGGCGCACGACCGACGGCGGAAACGCACTGGTGTCCAGCATTGCGCGGGCGATTACGTGGGGCGTCGTGATGGCCTGCCGCGAGTCTCCGTAGTCACTTGCGTCGTTGCTGGACCACATGATCATGGACACGAATCCAATCAATAGGAACACGCAGCCAATGCAGGTGAGTACAGCGTTATGCGTGGGGATCGACATCCACAACGACAGCACCAGCAAATTCCCATCAAACGCGAGCGTCTCACCAATCTGATCCCGTGCAATGATTTTTTCATGGCCAACGCCGTTCTGGAACAGGAAAAACAGTGCAGCGGTGTAGGTCGTCTGGAGCGGCGACTCAATGTACAGGTGGTTGTTGAGCACAAGCTGCTGCCGGTCTTCGCGAGCGATCTCACATTCATTGGTTTCGACAGGCGAGAGCTGGCGAGGCGCCACGTCCCACTCGACGGTTTTTACGTTGTGGGGTAGCAACAGATCCCCTGCAGTCACACCCCACGGCCCGGCATTTTGATGGGTAGGCGGTGGCTCCATGAGTCGGATCAATGGGTAGGGATGTAAATCCCCACTGTTGGAATTCACGCGGTAATCGATTGGCGTCAACTGCGCCAGTGGCAACGCGGCAATGCCGACCAAGAGACGCTCGCCGCTGGACAAGCCAACGTCCAGGCCGCTACAATCTGTCGAGAGGCACTCGGCATTGTACTTGACCGCCACGTCTTCGGCGTGCCAGTCCAAGCGACTGACGGTAAACGAGTAGATCTTGCGCAGGTTCGTCGTCACGGCATAGAGGGACTTGTCAAAACCTGCTGGATCGACGGTCGCGTTTTGACGAAGGGCATCGGCGACGAGGCGCTTGGTAGCAGTGAGGAGAATGATCGAGCTGTTGGATTGCTGAGGACAGTCTATTGCGTAGTCATGAGCGTTGACGGCGTCCGGCAGCGACAACAGCGTCTCACTCCCGTCAGAGTTTACACAGGCAGCATATGCATGCACAACCACTGGTACGTCGTTTTCTAGTCGCGAGAAAGCACACACGGCCGGCCATGGCCCACAGTTTAGTTTGCTATGGTAGAGCCGCGTCGAATTCTCCCGTCCGTATTGCGTTGTCAAGATCTCGGGATCTAAATCAATCTCCCACGTCATGGCATCCATCGCGAGCGACGGCGACAGCTCCACGTGGGTAAACTCGATGCCGATATTTGAGCGTGAGACATTGAACGCTTGCACGCCTTGCGTGCTGAAAAAGCTCGGGAGCCGTTTCAACAGCTGAGTTCTTTGCTCAGCTTCTGATGCGGTCAGGTCGAGCGGCAAGAGACCGCTGGTGATGGCGGCAGGGATGGTTTGATTCGCACGGAGCGCACCACGGGTCCGAGGCTCGGTCGAATTGTACTCCAACATCAACCCATACGGAATGTATATATGCGAAGTCAGCACAGCCGTGAGAAACAGATCAGCGGCGCGAGTGGCATTCATAGGGAGGTCTCCACTCGTGACGTTTCTGTTGGCCGTTGGCTCCGTCGCGTTCGTCGCGTTGAGAACAAAGCGGAGCCGCGTGGCGTTTAATGCCTCGGGCAGTAAGTATTGCATCCACTCGCGCTGGGGGAACCCATAATCGACAAGATCGTCCGGAAAGCGCATACCAGTAAAGGTCACGCGGCACTGCGGCGGCGCCTTGGGCACGCGCGGCGCCACGACGCTTCGTAGAATCGTATTGGTCACCGGGTTACGAGGCTGCCCTTCGGAAAGCGTCCGCGTCACGGTTGAGGTTGAGGTTTTGGTTGCGGATGCAAGAGAGAGTGAGGAGTTGGACTGGAACGCGAGGTCGCTGGCTTTGATTTTCGGTCGAATGGCGTGGTCACGGAGCTGGACGTTGAGGGCGTTGAAGCCATTGTTAAGGAAAAATCCGAGCACGACACTGACCGCCACAGCGACAACGGCGACGTGCCGCTTTGGCTCGGGCTGCAAAAGCGACCTCGTACAGAACCGAAGCACAAAGAGCTGGGCCACCATCGCCACAAGCAACGCGAGCGGCCGTCCCAGTGCCGCCGCGGCGTTGCCTGAATATCCATTGTACGTGTTGAGTAACTCGTCACGTTGCGTTGGGGACATGGTACGGCTGTCGTACGTGCCCAATTGGACACCGTGCTGGAGAACCAGTGTGAGGCCGACCAGCACGGCGACTGCGCCTATGATTGAGACGCCGAGGAGCTTGAGGCGCACATCGAGTGCGAGCGTTAGGGTATCAGGCGTAGGCTGGGACTCAGAATTACGGTGGGGATCGGACTTGGCGGCGTCACTACTCGTCTGGACGGGGGGCGATTCGTGCTTGTGGAACATCGTCCGCTTGGCGAGAGAAGGTGGCGAATGAGAGAAACTTCGTGATTGTGAGGGATACCAGACTGCCGTCTCAGTGGGTGGGTGATGTAGTGTCTCGAAAGGTCCAGTGACTGTGAACACGCTCAATTATGGAGCGTGTTCACCGAGTCAATGGGTGACGTGATGCCATTCACGTATCCACCGCCTTAAACCGATAAACCTCTAATATATAGTATAACATTTCCACAAACACCATGTATCGTCCAGGTCAGAAACCCTTATTGACATTTTACCTGTGTGAGTCGATATTGTTTAAATGGGTGCTGAAAAATCTCATTGAGATTCTTTCATCTGAAGATGGGCCGCTGACGTCCCACCACTCATTTGATGCCTTCTGGCCTTCCCTTTTGCTGTCCGTTGTTGTCTGAGTTCAGAAATCCGACGTTCTTCTGATCCAATTCCGCAACCGACGACACATCGACCGCCGACACATCGGTCGCCGACACGCGCTGGTGCTGATGCTGATGCTCCACCACAAGCGAAGCAATCTTAAACTGATCGGCTCGCGTCCCGTGAATCTGATTTGCCAGCAACAGCGAGGGGAACGTCAGGCTGTCGAGCGGCGCACGGGCAATCACATGGGGCGTGGTAATGTACTGGAGCGGATCCTGTTACTTTGTGTGCATCGGGTGGGACCACACAAACGCAAACGCCAGTCCAGCGACCAGCACAGACACATACTGAACGTTAGAAGAGCGTTAGGCGAGGGGATCGAGAGCCGCAACTTGAGCTACTGCACGTTCCATCAAACGCCAGCGCTGTGGTGGAGTGACTGAGTGCCAGTGTGTCCTTGACCACGCCGTTCTGGTCGAGGAGAAACAGTGCGGCCATGTAAGTCGACTGGAGCGTCGATTCCATGTATCATGGTTGTTAAGCACGAGCTGCTGCCGGGTCTTCCTCGACGACTTCGCGATCCGAGACGTCGGGGCGATGATTCACATCCCACGTGAGGCGACCGGCGTTGTGTGGGCAATAGCAGATCGCCAGCAAGCACGTCCCGCCGCCGGTTTGCGTTCGTGCGTGCCGGCTTGATAAGCTGGACAATCGGCAGTGAGTGCTGGTCCGCGCTCTCGAACTTGATCTGGTAGTTGGGCGGCCGCTCTAAAGGGAGCGATGCAGCGCCGACAAGAAGCCGTTGGTCGCCGCCTGCAAGACTGAAGTCCAGTCCTTCGCATTCGCCGGGCGACTGGCAGTCGACGCCGCATTTCTCTGCGAGGTTCTCCCACGTCCAGTCCAGACGACCGACCGTGAATGAGTGAATTTGCGGAGGTTGTGGCGACCAACGAGCCTCGACTGGGGGAGATATCGCTCTCGTTACGGTCGCATTCTGTTGCAGTGCGTCGGCAACGATCCGTTTGCTCGCTCACAACCAGCAGGGAGGTATTGGATGTCGTGGGACACCGGATGAAGAAATCATACAGCGTGGAACGTTTCTGCAGTGAATGGAGCGCTCGCTACGTCAGCATTGGCACAGGCAGCATAGGCGTAGATGACGACCGGTGTGTCACTCGCAGAGTATTCAACAGACACGTTTTTTTTGTACGGCGTCGTTGTGTTCTTGTCGCTAAGTCTCACAACATCATGGGCTTCGACTTGCCACGTGATCGAATCGAACGAGATCGATGGCGGTACAATGACGTGGGCAACCCCATTACGATATTTGACCACATGCTGTCGGTCGCATTGATGTGACGAATATTGACGAAGATCTACCTCTTCTCAACAAACCAGCGACGCCGCGTCTCTTCGGTGGTGGACGCCGAGTCGTTGAGGGGAGGAAGCATACTTGCAACGACTGCCGCTGTGACATTGGTCGGTTGACTGGAAGCTTTTGGTATCAGCGTCTGAGGATGGGATCATGTCTCTTCAAAGAGCCACTTCGCCCCATGAGATCCAGGGATGGGACACCGGTACACTCGTGCGGAATAGATCAGCAGCGCGGTTCGCGGTCTTGGGTAGATCCACACTTGTCCAAATATTACTATCGTTGTCAGTGGCGTTCATCACAAGGCGCTAATCACAAGGCGTGGTCGCTCGGCGTCCAAAGCGACCGGCAGCTTTTGCTTCATTCAGTTGTTGCAGGGAAACTTATAGTCCACAATATCGTCGGGAAGCTGCATGTTGTCGTTGTAACTCATGGTGGACTGCGCACGCCGCTTGGACTCGTGCGTCAGCACGGCATTGTGGAGAGTCGTGTTGGTCACGGGGTTTCACGGTTGTGTCTCGGACATTGATTGTGACGCGTTCAACGTTTGAGGGGCACAGGTCGCACGAAGCGTCGCGTTGGTTGCAGCCGCTTTGAGGTCACTGGGGACGACGACCGCGTGAACATCGGAATCTAGGTGCTGGACGTTGAGGGCGTTCAAGCCATCCTTGATGAGGAACCCCAAAGAAGCACTGACTAGCAAAGCGGCCGCAGAATATGCCAGCTTGGCTGAGGATCGTGTGCGAGCGACGGTGCCAGCAGCCGCAGCCGCAGCACCAGTATCTGTGTGATCAACGCGGGAATGATATCGAGTGGTCGCGCCAAAACAGTCGTGATGTTGCCCAAGTACGAGTTGCCGTTGTCCACGATGGTCGCGCACTGGGCAGGAGTGGTAGTGGTCTTGTCGTCTGTATCGAGCACGACGCCATGGTGCAAGAGCAGCGTCATCGTGAGGAGCAGGCCGACGGTAATGACCGTCGCGCCGACCAAACGACCGCAGTGCATTGTTGGAGGGTCTGTCGCAATGCTTGTTTCCAGACGGAATGACGGTCTAAATAGTTCCAGAGGACGTCTATCTGGAAATAAAGACTGAAACTTTCATACTCAATTGACTCAAGTTTATTCCAGAAAAATCGGCTCTGGAAAACATACATGGCTACACTGGAATATGTTCGACAACAGGCAGCAATGGCACATACAATATCGTTTTTCTGTTATGCTGCTAATGGGCATGGGCAGTATCGCGATCGCGGCCAGCGCCACCTGCGGCATCGCAGTGGGCGTGTTGTAGCATTGAGAGGCCAATGACAATGCAGCCGACGGCAAAGCAGAGGAAATGCACAAACGAACGGCCGCCTTGGCGCACCTCCAGTATGGGCGGCAGCAGCTTCACGAGCGCGATAAAGAGCAGCGCACCAGCCCCAATCGACAGCATAATGCCCAGCGTGTGGTCACTCACGGACCCCGCGGCCAGCACAATGACCACGGCCAGTAGAGATGCGAGCGACGCCACAAAGTTGACTGCCAGCGCCTGGGAGACTAGCATCCCGGCCTTGAGAAAAATGAAAAAGTCGCCGACGCGGTGGGGCACTTCGTGAAGCACAATGCCCAAGGCAACGGCCCATCCCAACGACGTGCTGCAGCTTTTGAATGCGACCGCGAGCACGACGCCGTCCGTGAACGCATGGAAAAAGTCACCTAATGCCGTGATCCACGCAATCGGCGCGATCGACCGCAGCGACGAAATGTACTTTTGTCGCCACGTGAGTATTCCCTGACTGGGTCGTTCAGTGGTATCCGAATCGCGATCGTTCGGCCCGAGCACCGCAATGCTCTGCATGGATTGCATCGGCGGTGCGAACACTAGTGGTTGGCGCGGCGTCCGCGTCGGGGTCGAGAGACTCTGGAGTAAGACCGACACGTGCTGGCTCGTGCGAACGGTAAGACTCTCAAGTAGATCAAAGTCATTTTTCTGCGGCAGTTTGTCGTGGTCCCCCTCGTCCCCATTCGTATGGATATGAACGTGCTCGTCTTGTGTGTTGCCCGATCGCTGACAGGCGTGGGCACCAAACGAATCGAGCAGCAGATGGAGTGTCTGTTCAAACGCCATGGAGATGGCGATGCCACCCAGCACACAAGCGCCGGCGACCCACTCGCCCAAGTCCGAGACGTACGCCGATCCTTCGGGGTACATATGAAACACGGTCACAGCCAGCAGACAGCCCGCGCCGAAGCTCATCATGTAGTCGACCACCACGTCAACGTGCTTTTTGCCAAGGCTGAGGATGAGCACACCAAAGAGCGAGACCAATGCAATCACAATCGACGCAAGCACGGGCGAAAGCCAATTGGTTGCGGACGGCGCCGACGACGCAGCTGACGAAGGTGTAGTATCAACGGCGTGGTCATCACAGCCGGTCGTACACGATGTGTACGCGACCTCGCGCTGGAGCGAATCGACAATGCTGACCGAGACGTTGGCTTGGGCGTGCTCGGCAAAGAGCACAAACAGACCAGTGCTCGAGACGTTGAGGACCGCGTCAATGCACCGCGGCGTGTTGAGCGGCTGGCTTGATGGACTCGCACCTAGCCGCGCACGGTACAAGACACGGGGCATTGTCGTAGTTGCATTCACACCGCCGCCACTGACTTGGACGACAGTGCCTTTGGCAATGTCGCGTCGCGTGACTTGGGACGAATCAAATGCCGTGGCCATGGTCTTGGCATCGCGTGTTGCACTCTCAAGCTGCTCTTTCGCGGTCGAGTTGATGGGTAGGATCGTAAACACCATGGCGCGCACACTTGGCTTGGACGTACAGAACGAGATCATGCGCGCTGGTTCGTCCGTGTTGAATGTGTACTGTGTGATGCGATGCCACACAAAAGCAGCACCGCCCTCGGCATCAAGGTTGTGGCTATGATCGTGGGTATGGTCATTGTCCATCAAGCCACGCAGCGCAGTGGGCGACTGTGCGTTGGCGCGGCAAGCGCTCAGCGTCGCGACGAATGTAGCGACAAAGAACGACCACTGCGCGAGCCGCAGTCTTCGCGTCGCCATAGTGCGTTGGAGAATGAATGACGCGCAAGAGGCCCGAGACACGAGATAATCGTCGCGTTCTCTATCATAGTACCTTAGTGTCCGCCTCTTGTTCGCTGGTCATTCCCTGTTATCCATGTGGAAGCGGTTGTGTCTATTCGATGGGAAATCCAGTCGCGATGTGTCGTGTATTGACTTGGTAGCAGTTAATGTATGACTGAGGACCACATGGCTCGCTCTTGACGTATGAAAATCACCTAATGCGTCCGGCCATCACGTTTAAATGAGTACGTTGAAGCTCAAGTCCGCGTGATTTCATGTTTGTATACTGAAATAAGGTTGAAAACTAATGGATCAATTGGGATAGAGGCGGACATCGGGTCTTGCCTCAACTTTCCCCTGTCAAACAGACATTTGCACCGAACGACCCAACGATTCCACACAGGATAGGCATATCCGTAACTGAATCCCACTTGGTCGTCAGCACTATGTAGAAAAAGCGAGGGCTCTTTACGCGGGAATCAATGCGCTTCGATTACGAAGCTCATCCAAATGCCAGTCTTTTCGAAACGGTTCCCACTGAAAATGATGGGAATGTTATCACTCTCTTCTACTGTAGCGTAGAGTCTCTACACTCCCCGGGTCCACGCACTACTATAGCATTGGTGGTGATTGGGGGGAGCGAATTGATGTTGTTGCCATCAACTTGGTTGCTGTGCAGATCCTATGTAATAGCGTTGGCGCGTAGAGACTTTCTTCAGCAGCTCTTGTCCTCTGCCATGTTAGGTTTTATAAATCCACAAACGAGGTTTTGAGTCGGTGCTTCAGAACGAAGGATCCGCCAGTTTGACACGCAAACATGAGCAGCTCTTCGGTGACAGCGAACGCCACGGCGCCACTGCGGTGGGGATTCCTAGGCTGCGGTAAGATCTCCAGCGACTATGCGAACGCCATGAAGAACGTTCCGACTGCATCACTCCAAGCATGTGCCGCGCGGTCGCTCGTGAGTGCCCAAGAGTTTGCACAGAAACACGGTATGCACTGGGATATCACTAGTCGTATGAGCTGGTCGTTGATCTTCGTTTCGACTACGAATACATGTAGGTTTTGCACATGCGTACGGTTCGTACGAAGAGCTGGTGTCGGACCCCCAAGTCGATGTGGTCTACATTGGCACGCTCCACATTTCGCACTATGAGCATTCGGTCCTCGCGCTGACGCACAACAAGCACGTGGTCGTGGAAAAGCCCATGAGCATGAACGCCCGCGAAGCCGCACACGTCGTATCGCTTGCCAATGAGAAGAACTTGTTTTTCATGGAAGGTGCGCTGGCAGAAAGGAACTTTCTAGAACTTGATAGGATCTACAATGCTAATACTTCTCTGCAGGCATGTGGACACGCTTCTTCCCGGCGGTGCGCTTCATCCGGGAGCAGCTCGCTAATGGCGTCATCGGCGACGTACACCACGTCTCGGCCGACATTGGCTTCGAGTTTGCATCCGACAATACCCGCATGTGGGAGCGCACGCTCGGCGGCGGCGGGTTGCTCGACATTGGGATTTACCCGCTCGCGTACGTGACCATGGTGTTGGGTGGCGAACCCGAAAAGATCACGGCCGTCGGCAAGCTCTCGGACGGAGGCATTGATGTTTACGGATCGGTCACCCTCGAATACGCGGGCAACCGCTTTGGGTCGATCCAATACTCGGTGCTCGCGCAGTTCAAAGAGGCCGTGACCATCATTGGCTCCAAGGGTCGCATCTTGATTGAGACGCAAGCCCATGTGCCGACCACTGTGACCACGATCCAGCATCTCGACGATGGCTCGACCAAGACGCTCCAGTCGCAGTTCCCACTCGTCGCAGACCCTGCACAGGCGACGCCGTGGAACTTTGGTGGGTCGGTAGGCTTTTACTATGAGATTGAGGCCGTCACCCAGGCGATCCAGGCCAAGTGCACGGAGCAGCACGAGTATCCACCGCACGAGTCGCTCGCGATTGCAACGATCATGGACGAGATCCGCAAGCAATTGGGCGTTGTCTACGATGCCGACATCGCCAAGTAACTCGCCTCCTGTATTGGCTCTATTGAGTGTTTCGATGCTAAGCTAATCTATCATAGTGAGCGCTCTATTATGGTCAATTGAGCTGCTCATTTGGACGGAAGTGGGACCAACAGCTCTCTAATAAAATGGATTCATGCGGCGCAAGAGCCTGATTGGGTGGCGTACATTGACACTTCTTGGAGCAAGCACCAAGCACAAGAATGACCGCCGCAACGACGACGACGGCGGAGCCCGTGGCCGTGCAGGACTTCCTGCAGTATCTTAATGACCCAGATGTGGCCGTGGCCGTGGCCGTGATCAAGGCGCTCACAGGCGTGATCTACCGCAGCGAGGCCACGACCATGATGCAAATGGAGGGCGAGCTGCAAGAGGCCGCGCACCAACTCAAGACCTGCAGCTTTGGGCAAGAAGGCTCGGCGCGCTCTAACCGCTACCAAAACTCGATTGCCACGACTGCTGGTTGCGAGTTGTTTCTGCGGTTTGTCACGCGCTCGTTTTTGGAGTTTGATGTACGGCCCATCTGGCCATCGCGTGTCGAGATAGACAGGACGGCTTACGGAGCGGCATTGCGTGTAGGATTTCGAGCTGTGCAAGTCCCAGTTGATCGACCGCGGCAAGCTGTTTGCCGAGACCTCGCTGTCCAGTCGCAAGCGCATTGCCGAGGTCGGTCACAGCTTTATTCGCAATGGCATGGTGAGTTTTTCTCTTGGTCTCACGGGTTGATTCATTCTCGGTATCCGTGATCTGATCCCTTTTCGATTTGAATAGCGAGTCCTCACCCACGGGACGTCCCGCGTCGTGATTGCGCTGCTGCGTGAAGCCGCCAAGACCAAACACTTTTCGGTCTATGTCACCGAAGGCCGCAGCAACGAATCGGGGTACGATACACACGTATTCCCTCCTCTCTACCTGGCTCAGTGACTCTCACATGTGATGCGTACTCTGATTCAGTATGCTGACGGCCGAGACGCTGGCAGCCGCCGGCATCCCTACGACCGTGATTCTCGACTCAGCCGTGGGCTTCTACATGGAACAGATCGACATGGTCGTCGTTGGCGCCGAAGGCGTCGTGGAGAATGGTGGCATTGTCAATTCGGTAGGCAATTCTAACATATTCGGCTCTGACAGTGACAACAGGTGACTGAACTTTGTGTGTCTGTATAGATCGGAACGTTCTCTGCGGCTGTGCTCGCCAAGGCCATGAAGAAACCGCTTTACGTCGCGGCCGAGAGCTACAAATTCGCGCGGCTCTATCCGCTCACGCAACGCGATCTGCCGCAGTCGCAAAAAGCTTCGTTTCCGCCGACGGCGTGGGTTGAGAAGCACGCAGCAACGCCGGAAATTGTCAAGAACGTGTCGTTTGAAAATCCGTTTTACGACTACACGCCGCCCGACTACATTGCGCTCATGTTTACGGACCTTGGCGTGCTCACGCCATCGGCCGTGTCGGACGAGCTCATCAAGTTGTACCAGTGAAAAATGGTAACAAATGAGAATGGATCGGGATTGGTAACAATCGCTGGATGGGCTGTGTGTGTTGTGATGGTCAGGATACGATCCGTCCACTTTGGAAGCCCTGCGACACGCGTCAAGCTGACTTGCTCTTCTTGGATTTCTTTTTCTTTTTTCGGGTCGAAGTCGACGATTTCTGTACAACAGGGCGAGCGTCGGGGAGAAATTGTCGTACGACTCCTTGAATCGCTGCATACCCAGGGTCGCTCTGTGCATCAGGCACTTGAAGCCACGCATGCCAGACCTCTAACATCCTTGCCGATGCTCTATCTTTGAATCTGGTTGGTAAACGCCCATGTCAGTACGCAGCCCAGCCTTAGCACGAGTAAGACCAGCATGCATCGACTTACTTGAACCGATCCTGGACACTCTGTCCGACCACTGCGTTGTAGAACGGATCGTTCGGGCTAGAGAACTCATCCTTGGATTTGACGATTTGTGCGTACGCAAGCCCAAGGTTTTTCAAATTCGAGCTGGCCGTCCAGAACTGCGCGGGCTCGAACTGGTACGAGTGTTCCATGGCGTGCGTGGTCTTGGTTAGCAGCGTGAGGTTGTGTGGATCGTCTTCGATCGTGCGTTCGAGCAAGTAGGTCGACCAGCTCAACTGCTTCATCGCATGGTCTCGGGCCTATCCAGTCAACATCACAATGGTGAGTCTCGTCAAGTATCCTCTACCAGTCTACTATACTCACAATGGTCCACTCCCAGGTCTCATCGTCGTACTTGCGTGCGGGCGGGAGTTGAGGAAGGTGCTGACGCACAAGCTGCTGGACGCGCTGCTGACTGGCATACCATAGTTTGAGGGGTGATGGCTTAACGGATACCGGTCGGATCTCGTCCACGAGGCCGTAGGGAACAAACATATACGTCGTACGAAAGTCGGAATCGTCATAGGTGAGCTTGCCACCGAAAAACACACCACCACGTTGCCGCCTCTTCATAAGACCGCGATTCGCTTCAAGGAACTGAGCAAACGAGAAGCCATCCTACAAGACAACAGATGCATTAGACAAAGCCATACTCATGTGAGTATGGACGACACTGGAGTAGACTCACCGACGAACCGTGCGGTACGAGACGTGCACCCGGAAAGACGAGGTGTGGATACTGGTCATGCTTGGACTCGAACCACTGATACGTCATCATCGAGTAGTTCACGATCGTCACGTCTGGTCGCCGGTTCTCACACCGCTGAAGATACCGCAGTGCTGTCCACTGGAGGTCGAAATTGACAAACAGCAAGGCATTGTGGGGCAATGGCTCAAGCAATGCCAGTGCGTAATCACGGATGTAGAACGCATGGCTTTGATCACATGCGTCGTACCACCGAGCCAGCTGCACGCCGACGAATCCGACTGTGACTAGTCGAGTCAATTTACTGGTGTTGCCTTGCCAGCGACCAGCGATGCGATGAACGGCGTCCAAGATCGTCTGAAGCCCGAGCCCGAGCCAGAGAAATACAATAACGTTGGGCTGCTGCCAGAACCGCATGTGGACCCCGTACAAGAGACCTTCGTTCAATGGCAAGTTGGCGAGCGCGTGGAACACGACCATGTAGAACAGGTACATACACGCGACGACATAACCGATGCCGTTGGCGTCACCTCGGCTCGTGGGGAACGTATTGACTCGGTGGAGACGTTGCGGGAGGTACACTGAGGATGCTGACGCTACGACACCGATCAGTGCAACTGGAATGGCAAGGTGGAACGGAACTTCACGACTCGACAGATCAATACTATAAAGTCGCAGCCGTGTCCAAATGTCTTCGGTCGCTTTGGATGTTGAGAAGAGTCGGAAGGTGCCATAATCGGCGCGGCGGAGGTGGTGGAAAAAGCCTGACAGCGTCGTCACGTTTCCCCATGAGCCTGGCTGCGCATTCCACGTCGATGTGATCGGCATGTACACATACCTACATACACATCGAGTTAGACGGCTTGGAGTTTGTATACCTACCAGAGGTCTAAAATCATTGACGTACGGAAGCAACCCAATGCAAAACATCAGTGCGAGTTGGGCCAACTCACGCCAGAACAACGTCCGTCGACGAGTCCACAAGACCCACGTGACCAGCGGCACTTCAAAGAGAACGATGGTGTGCTGATTGCACATGGCCAGCCCACATAGTACTGCCCCTTGACGTGCGAGCGGCAGCGAGCGGTCGATCGAGTACTGTACTAGCGTATAGAGCAAGGCAGCGGCAAAGAGATTGTTGAGGGCAAATACCTCAGCGCCGACTGCGTAGGTCCAGATCAGCGGCGAGAACGCAAACAACGCCTGGTATATGGAGAAAAGGGAGGGTAAACACACGGATACGATAGACCCCATAGTACCCACACGTACCGATGCCGTGAAGGCGGCCGTCTTGCGATGCGTTGGTGATACCGTCCGTGACGTCCACAGTAGTATCGTTCGATACATAAGAACAGTCGCCAATGCATCGCACGCTGAACGGCAAAAAGAAACAAATAATCAGCTCCAGTCCTAATTGTTCTATGTAGAGAATTTCCACCTCTGACGTACCGGCCGAGAATGCGTTGGCTTTCCACGCTTTGGAATGCGACGTAGCGAAAAACGTTGCCATCACATGCACGAGCATATTGAACAGGGGGTATCCCGGCGGATGCGAGATACCCAAGTGACACGACTCGGCCACAAGCTCGCCGCTATCGCCGCCAGCCACCGATGGATACAGCGTCTTTAAATACACTCCCATGACGACCACGCCCAGTGCCACTTCGACGCGCCGTTCCGCATTCCAAAGCGCAGCTCGATTTGTACTGATAGGGACCGGAATGCCAGCATTCCATTGCACTTCGCCTGCTGCACAAGCTGCTAGAGAGTTTGGTGCTGGTGTATCGCTGGATTCTCCGCCATGGCGATGAGCGGCTTGCTTCCGATGGTGCATGGTGGCAATTTGAAGTGGAGCATGATGCTGATCATGAAAGGAAACATGGAAAGATGGACCAGGATACGGTTCACCAACGAACAGACGCGGTTCGGTCCATACCAGACCGGTTCACCAGTTTCGTTTAGAGGCCCCTTTGCTTCGTCATCAGCTCGGCTGCATGGTCAGGCTGCGCTGTCTCATTTTGGACAGGACTTGAAGAACAGCAACCCTATCCGCTCTGCTTCGACATGATTTGATCTGGTCCACCAATAATGTTCGTTCGGGTCAGTCGCATCACCCGCCGGTCCGTTGCGAAGTTCAAGCTGGGGGCAGACGCGTCGGACATTCACATTCTGTCAAATTGGAATAGCGTCCAGGCCATAGAAAGCCCATGTGTCAAACGAATGAACCCATCTGCGAGTGACTGTGAGTTGGTCGTGAAACTTCGGCGTGTTGTTTGTGTGACTTATCGAGCTCCACTACAGTACGTATATAGAGGCCGACCTAATCTACTTGACCCGTTCTGTGGATTTTGCACTCGCTGTGTACAGGATAGAAATACTGATTCAGGTATTTGTGACATTGCCCCACAGTGGCAATGGAACTTGCGATGCCAGTGACGTAATGCGAACTTCCAGTCGTTAAAACCACGTGGAACTCGGCAAAAGCGATGCGAAAGCTGCTGAGTCAGCAAACAGTCACACATTGGAAACGGCAAAGAAAACTTTAGCGGTGTCCACGATGGCGCGCACACTGACTCTCGATCAATTGACAACAATCCGGTGTGAATGTGAAATCCACAAAAACATCCAGCAGTCACACCCGGTACTACTACCGTTCAACGACTCTGTTCTTGAACAAAGTAAATTACAGTGAGGCAAGGAAATCCATCAGCAAAGTACGATTACGCACGACGTGATTTGCTTCAAGTTGGGTCACCTCGACCACTATAATCGAAGAGTGCGTTTCTGTAAAGGCGGTGATCGGGTTGACGACGCCACCGAACATGTTCTCCGTTCGGAACGAAGATGGCGTACGTACTGAAAAGTGTACACATCCGATTGATACAGTTGATGGTCAGGAACCCCAGGCTTCGAAGAAGTGCTGAGCCAGAACGAGAAACCTGTTGTTCTGACTCGACATGTTCAGCGCAAGCGTTGGGAGATGCACTGCACTTAAGCGCCTCTTCGTCATCGAAAGGTGCAACCAAACGTTAGTGATGTGTACCGGTGCCGACTAAGCTCCACGCTGAGGGTCAGACCCAGAACCCAGAACTGGACTTGGCCACCGCCAGATGTGCCGTTTGGCTGGTGGTCTCTCAGTCTTCTCAACACGAACGATTACATTACCAGCACTGTGTCAAGGCTTCTGGAACGTGAGCTGACCTCTTGGCACCACATCAATGCCATAGACCTAAGCCAACAGTCGCATAGGCAGCTGGCTGATGGCCTAGCGCTTCTCAGATTGCGAAGCTGCAAATTCTGGTCCTGCAACTCACAGCAGGACTCGTGGCTACGAGTGTTGTCAAAAGAATTTTGATTACACTAGCATTGGCAAAGACTTCACATCCAACTGGTCCCACGCAGCCTGGTCGGTTGTGCGGCCGTATGGGCGACATTTATTGCGTGTTGTCCATGATGACAAGCATGGAGTTCCTTTCAGAAACAGTGTTTCTCCATTGGAGCTGCTGTACTGAGGTAACCATTTGCAATGTGCAAGGGATCCCCAGATTGCACACACGACAGTGTGCGTGAGGTTGCAGTTTGGACAGCTTTGGAGTGGCTCCGCGTGTCACCGATTTTTGGCTGACAGTCCGAGCACATCCATCACGCCGGAATCCGGAGCACAGCCAATCCAATCCGTCCACCCATGCAGACTGATGAACGGCCAGTTCAAAGCCACTGTGCGTGTCCAATTTCCCGCTCTCTCTGTCGAGCACGAATCATGCGGGTGTCCGGTTGGGTTGGCCGCAGCTTCAACTGGAGTAGAATGTTCCATGCTTTTCATCAAGTGCGAAAGCCACGTCGCGCACGGTGTCCAAACGCCAATCAGTCGACGCGACTGGTGGGTCCGGATCTTCAAAGAGGCGGTTGAAGGTTGGTGAACACGACAACATTCTAGCCAATCCGATTCTTAACTACACCACAGCTGGCCAATCATCTCGGTTGGGACTTCTGCCTGGTGCACGCACCCAGCACACCAAGCACCTCTTCACACAGACGCCCCAACAAGTCCTCGAAAAAAAAAGACGTGGTGGCTAGGGTTTAGAAGCCTGCCGCGTCCATGTGCAAAGTCAAAGTGCACAGCACTCGCGTCGACAGTCGTGCCAACTACAATTGTCAGTGGGGACTTGAAAAGCGTGATCCAGGGCCGACCTGGTTCTCTTGAATTCACTATGATTGGTCGCGTTTCTTCCACCGGGTGTCCTGGACCTGGTCCAGGCTGGTCGCCCTCCAAGAGAAATCGCCCAGCAAGTGTCCTGTCGTTCGGTTCTTCGTGTCCGTTTTACGACGTCATTTTGCAATTCGCCGGATTCGTGATTTTAGATTCGCAAGCCCCACCGCACCAACAGATCGCCCTACCAAACCAACAAACCAACACCACCAACAGATCGCCCATATCAACCCAGTATGGAAACGCTGCTCGCACCTCTTGACAACCACTACGGCAGTACAGCGGCCATCGCGACCGTGCGGCTGCCGTCGCTCTTCGTCAATACCTCGCCCACACGGACGCTCGGCATGAGCGACGTGCTCAGCGCCGCTCAGCCACGCTCAGTATCGCCGCTGCCTATGATTACGCGCCTCCCGTCCATCGGCTTTATCATGCGTCGCGATGAGAGCCCGTGCGCGAGCCCAAAGTGCGATGCGCACGCCCAATCGATGAGCCCCGCCCAGAAGCCGAGCTGCATGGAAATCTATCGCCAGCTCCAGTCTCCTCCATCGGAAAACGCACTCAAGAACATTCTCGCTGGTGCCGCTCTTAGCCAGCTTTCGCAAATGTCCCCCGCAAGCGACTACTCGGTAAACGAAGCGACCGACAGTGACGGCGCGGACGATGCCACTGAACGGCACAAGCGCTCGAACAGCGCCAAGCTCTGCGGAATGCAGGACTGCAAGAAGCGTGCGAAGGCAGGTGGCTACTGTATTGCCCACGGCGGCGGACTTCGCTGCGCCGAGGAAGGATGCCAGAAGCATGCCGTCAGCTTGGGGCTATGCATTAGCCACGGCGGCGGCAAGCGGTGCACGGTGGAAGGGTGTCTCAACGCGTCGCGCAAGAATGGCGTGTGCTGGAGCCATGGCGGCAAGCGCTTGTGCAAGCTTGAAGGCTGCAACAAAGGCCCCAAGTCGGGTGGCTACTGCTGGTCCCATGGTGGAAAGATGAAGAAGTAATTCGTCGCGCTATTTCGCTTCGACCCTCCAGTACTTATTTATCATCGCTCCCACGACGGGCACTAGTGACATGTATTAAGACGTAGTGTTCTATTTATCGACCCTTAATTCGATCTCCATTTTTGATTCATCCATGACCAGAGTCATCTCGTTTCCCGCGGGTTGGTGACCACGTAAAACTCCAAGCAGCCAACGACAACCAACGACTGATCCAACATTGGTGGCTGTTTGTTCAAACAGAGGAACCACCGGCTTTGCGGCTTTCTGTTCCTGGTTCAAGCTCCATGAAGAAGGCTGCTTCGTCGCCAACGGGCCAACCAATTCGCGCCATTGTTGCGCTGAACTCTCCTTCCGTCCATTCAGTTTCCCTGCGTTTCCAGGGCGACAGACGCTCGCACTGGTTTACTGGCAACCGCGCCTGTTCGCGCCAAACGAACCTGTATACGTACAGCCCTAATCCGTGTATCTAATGCAGTTGATTGGCTATATTGTGAGCATATCGATCTTCAAGTGCAAGTGATGACACGCCCGACGAGACGAAAGCGGTTTATGCTGCTTGGTTCCGCCAATCAAAGACACTATGGAAATCGACGCGTCACTTGGTGAGTCACCAATCAGATGCGTGCTTGCACTTGCGCGCCATTCACAAGGAAGGCATGTTGAAGTTGGAGCTCTACACGTCCACAACAAGACGCACCCAAGCAGAAAACCCAATCACATGTACTGAAACAAGATATTCATGGGCATTGAAGAATTGAGGTGTGCGCTCCAGCACGCGAGTGTCCACACTTCGTACGCTGACTACTGGCAGCTCGACGATCACAAACCCTACATGTGTGAACGAGATTGTGGTTGGTCCGCAAGCTCCCTCCGTGTCTCTGCACGACAGAATCTGGCACGTCGAAAGTCGTGGGTGACTTGAAGTTGAAATACCCTGGTGCTTCAGTCCGCTAGAGAGCTGTCGCCACACGGTCTGACGCTACCGTTCTCCCAACTCCAACTTCCACGACGAGTCAGGCACTCTCTCCGTTTTTTTACAGCGAACAGAGGACCATTGATTCGATGGCATGGTAGGCAACGCAGTCGAGCTGGCTTGCGTAGCATTCTACACTTTGAACACACATCGGATAGGCGTCCTGGCTTCCATTCCCTTGTTTGCGCCTCAGCTTCAAACCTCGGTCTCTCGTGCACTGTCCAGTTCAAGCCTGTAGACTGTTGAACAGCGTCGCCCAGTCGACCACACCATCTTCAAAATTCGCACTGTTCCAGGATAGAAAGAGTCCAGTCCAGCGGATGACGCGGGTCGCGTGGACCAGCGATTACCTCAGGTTCCCGCCATCGTCTCCAGCAAATTTCTGCTACTGTATCCAAGGACACTGACTCCCAACCCGCCTGACCTGTCGCTTCACCCACACGCCCAATGTTCAACTTACTCACACCACTCCGACTCGCCCGTGCGCGTATAAAACCAGTAGTGACTCTGGTGCTCGTCGCTCCAGCATTTTACCACGTCGGGGTCGTCACTAGCCACAATCCTCGTATCGGTTCTGTTGGTTACTGGAACCAATTCGTCACTATTGTTGGCCCCATTCGTTGTCGTGGCCGTAGATGTTGGTGATGCCATTGATAATAAGGACGATGCCGGCACAGTCGCTCGGGCCTGCTGCTTGCGCACGCGCTCGTCCTGCCGCTCGACCAAGAAGCCGTGGATGATGTGGCGCTGCTGCCGCCGCCGCAAGTCGCGGTGGTAGAGCAGACGGTACCGCTTCAGCAGCAACTTACCATCGCGCCGCGCGAGCAGTTGGCGGAATGCCTTCTGGATAGTTTTTGCTGCATTGACATGCTGCTTGAGTTCATGCTGCTGTCGTACGAGATAGTCTTGGAGGCCGTGGACACCAAGTGCCCGTGGGAGAGGAGCACCATAAGTGGCTTCGTCGTGGAGCGCGAGTAGCTGTTGTTTCTTGTCGATATGGGATCGCCAACATTTCTGAATGGTTCTGGCAGCGATACGAACGTGTGGAAGCTGCACATGCAGTATGTGCTGTATGAGTTGGTGCCACGGATCGTTCTTATGGTGATAGTACCGCTGGATTGTCACGACGGACGTCAGCATTGCCAACATTTGGCGCGTCGCAGTCGCATGTTTGGCATCGAGGCGACATCGACACCACCGCTGCAGACGCCTCGCCGCATGGTCACGCTGTTGTTCGCGATCGAGTAGACCAACACTGCGCACTGTCGCACGCCATAGCGAGAGCACCCGCCAACGACACAACCACCGTTGGATACGCCTGGTCGCGACCTCTCGCGTGTGCCTCCACCGCTGATTCTTAACATGCCGTCGCCACGTCGACTGGATCACCGATATGGCACTCATTAAAATCGCAACATGGAACCGCAGGCAAAACGAAGGGCTCGCTCCAACTGCCCGCATATACATGGGTCGTGACGATTTCTGTAGGACTGCACAGTGCTTTTTTCGCTCGCAGTTCCGCCTGAAAGTACGCTGGAGGCAGCTCGCTGCCACAGATTGCATAAGCATTAGCGTTTTGCGTTGCTGGCGCGCCATTGATCGTGCAAGGTGTTGACGCCAGGCATGCTGGATGCGGACACTAGACTGGACTATGCAATGCTTGCGGAAGCGGCATTGGTACCCGCGAATATGACGCTGGATCGACAGGACTGCGGCACAGAACTCGACTTGATCCACTATGTTTTCTACATACTCGTGGACAAGTTGGGTCCGCCCGGTTGCATACTGGCGCCATCTCGTACCGATCGTCCGAGCCTGTCGATCACGGCATTTTACAGAGAGCACTTGAAGCTGCTCGTTGTGGTGTGTCAGCGCCAGCACCTCGTCAAGTCTCTTGGTGGCCATCTGCTGGTCAATCACTAGTCGTCGCTGCTTGGTCGTGCGTACACAGCGTTGGATTTTCGTGACGGCACGAAGCGCATGCCGTAGTGCCTGTTGTGCGACGTGTACACGGTAGCGTTGCTGGATCTGCGTCGCGTGGGCATCTGCTATTGCCAGGGTTCGTGCGAGGCTCAGTGCGGAAAGACTTGCTCGGCCTTCGTGACGCTGCCGACACCATGCGAGCCATTTCTGGATTGCAATCACAGCGGCGAGTCGCTCCACGTCTCGACAGCCGTGGACGTGCTGCATCCACACACCAAAGCGATGGGCAAGGTGGCTGCGAGCTGCCTGTTCAAACACCACGACCATCCGATCAAACGCCATGAGTCTGGACATCTCGATCTGCCTCCGCTTGTGGACGTCTGCTTTCCACTGCAAGAAGGATAATCGCAAGGAACCACACCGTATATTCCTGGTGATCGTGTCCACAAAAAGTTGGGTACGCAATGGAAGCGAGCACTTGGCGTTGGCGAGGTGGAGCACTGGAAAGTGGGTGTGAATCCACTGCAGTTCGCGTTGCAATTCGGGCTGACTATGCATCACGCTAACCGGAGTGCGTTGCGGCAATAAACAGGCACGCTGCTTTAGCGTTGGTTTCTCAATGCGTTTGCTAATTGTAGGACTCGCATTCGACAGGCAAATCTGTCTAATCGTCGTGTTACGCGGATGCCGCGATCGGTTTATGCCTCGATGCCGTGTTTGGTCGTCTGTATCCGTTTTGCTTGGGAAGATCAATAATGTCGGTTGCTGTTGCTGTTGCTGCTGCGTACTCTCACCTTGCAAGGCGATATCGAGTGGCTGCCCGACGTTGTCCGGTCGCCGAAGCAGGGACGGTGTCGACCGCGATCCCTCCACTGGTTCGAGCTTGACCGGCACGGAGCGGCGCTGGCGCTTTGTCTGAACAAGCACACGGCGTGTTGAGCGGCAATATAGAGGCCCTTCATCACCACTGGAGACACCGTACACTCGCGCCAGCTCGGAGGATGCGGGTCGGTTTGGATCGTTGGTTGTTGTCGTCTGGCTGTGGGCGGCTGGATCCGACGAGCCAAGCAGCAGTTTAAGCGAGGAGGCATCTAGAATACCGAGCGGGGAGCCTAGTGACGCCGGTACGAGTGACCTTGTGACAGGCGCCTGGTCGGGATCACGTGCGCGGCGAGAAACCATCGCGGATGGCCATTGACACCTCTTTCATTTTAGTTTATCCACATCTTCACATTTCGAGCTCCGATTCTAAAACGGTTTGACCAGGTGTACCCATATTATGGTACCCTTTAAGTCGTATTTGGTGAACCAGGCTCTTACCACACTTACTTAGACGACCTAATTTCAGCCAATCCGTGATCGCCGGAGCTGCTGCCCAGCCAAACCAATTGTCAGAATTGTCACCGAAGCGACAAACCAAGACAAACATGGCAATGGCAACCGTCGGCGGCTACCATGCGATCGCACTGCCGCTAGCATGCAGCACGTTCCAGCGGTATATCTACGTGAAGAAACACCAGACCAAAGAGAGTGAGAAAAGCGGAGAGTCCGTACTCGCAGCGGACCGCACTCTGTACGTTGTCAACTTGCCCATCGCTAGCGACGACGACTGGCTGCGCGCAAGTCTCGCGAGCGTCGGCGCAATCCAGCACATTGTGCCGGGTCCCACGCCCGACGGCAGCGATCCGCTCCACGCGAAAACCGCTCATGTTGTATTCAAGGCGAAAAAGTCGGTTGACGACATGCTGCGTGTGAAAGAGTTGGCGTGTGACATGCCCAAAGAGACCGCAGGTCTTGCAGGTGCGGAACTGTGGGCGTTTTCATCATCTGTCCAACGGTCGGTTAACGACGAGTGTGTATTGTAGCGTATCTGGCGGAGTACCGCGCCAACAAACCAGGTCTGGAAGTGGTCAAGCTGCTTGCCGATCGCTTTATGGTCAACTTTGATGCTCAGGAAGAAGAGGTCCGTAGGTTTGGTCCATTGAGATACCGTACAAAAGGACTCACGTTCTCTTGCATAGGATAAGCGACAGCTCGACGAACTCAAGAACCAAATCGACGACGATGGATTTGTGACGGTCGTGAGCTCCAAGCGCAAGAAGCCAATCACCGAAGAGTTTCTGCAACCCGTCAAGAAACAAAAATCCAAAGAGCTCGAGAATTTCTACCGCTTCCAGATGCGCGAGAAGAAGCGAGGGCGTGAGTACCCTTGTGTTACGATTGTGGATACGATGGGTTCTGATAAAGTTATGGGGTGGTGTTTACAGAGCTCAAGTCGTTGCGCGAACGATTCGAAGAGGATCGGCAGATTGTTGAAAAGCTCAAGAAATCCAACAAGTTCAAACCCGAATAAACGTATGCCCTTCATTGAAACTTTACCTTCATATGCGCAAACTGTTTACTGCAATGGATGTCGTTATATAGAGATAGATAGAGATGGCTGACGACTAGCCCATTCTGAGACCCATG
The DNA here is from genome assembly GCA_023334535.1 of Pythium vanterpoolii. NCBI lineage: Eukaryota > Oomycota > Peronosporomycetes > Pythiales > Pythiaceae > Pythium > Pythium vanterpoolii. The sequence goes on from JAADVD010000057.1 coordinate 78,787, forward strand.
TACCTGGATTGGGTAATGCATTACACTGCCAGGGTGGCATTAACACCTGGAAAAATGTGACTCGCAAACATTCCGGGTGACATCTTGGCAATGACCTCTAATGTCAGTGACGTACACACGCCCAACATGGGGCCTATGGATCAATGGAACACCTACAGTCTCCTCAGGCATTCTTCAATTTCTTCAGTACATTACAAGTCAAGACACCGCACCACCAAGACAACCACACCACGAACAAGATGGCGGACGACGACGTGCAAGCACTAGTTATTGACAATGGCTCGGGCATGTGCAAGGCCGGCTTTGCCGGTGACGATGCACCGCGCTCAGTCTTTCCGTCGATTGTCGGCCGCCCCAAGCACTTGGGGATCATGGTCGGCATGGATCAGAAGGACGCCTACGTCGGCGACGAAGCCCAGTCCAAGCGGGGTGTGCTCACCTTGAAGTACCCCATCGAACACGGTATTGTGACCAACTGGGACGACATGGAAAAGATCTGGCACCACACGTTTTACAACGAACTGCGGTGTGCCCCCGAGGAGCATCCGGTCCTCCTCACAGAGGCGCCCCGCAATCCCAAGGCAAATCGCGAACGCATGACGCAGATTATGTTTGAGACCTTTACGGTACCGGCCATGTACGTCAACATCCAGGCCGTGCTGTCGCTCTACGCATCGGGGCGCACGACCGGGTGCGTGCTCGACTCGGGCGACGGTGTATCCCATACTGTACCCATCTACGAAGGGTACACTTTGCCGCACGCAATCGTGCGGCTCGATTTGGCGGGGCGGGACCTCACGGACCACATGATGAAGTTGATGACCGAACGTGGGTATGCGTTCACGACCACGGCCGAGCGCGAAATCGTGCGCGACATCAAGGAAAAGCTCACGTACGTCGCACTTGACTTTGACCAAGAACTCCGGACGGCTGCCGAGTCGTCGGGGCTGGAAAAGTCGTACGAACTGCCGGACGGCAATGTCATTATCATTGGCAACGAGCGGTTCCGGACGCCGGAAGTGCTGTTCAATCCGTCGATCATTGGCAAAGAAGCGCACGGCATCCATGAGTGCACGTTCCAGACCATCATGAAGTGCGACGTCGATATCCGAAAAGACCTCTATAGTAATATCGTACTCTCGGGTGGCACGACCATGTTCCCTGGCATTGCCGAGCGCTTGACCAAAGAGATTACGGCGTTGGCGCCGTCGACCATGAAGATCAAAGTGATCGCCCCACCGGAACGCAAGTACTCGGTGTGGATCGGCGGCTCGATCCTTTCGTCACTCTCGACGTTTCAGCAAATGTGGATCTCCAAGGCCGAGTACGACGAGGCAGGGCCGTCGATCGTGCACCGCAAGTGCTTTTAACTTGTGATCCTACTACGTAGAATTCACCATTGACATGTGCCTTCTGCACAAGAGACTCGAGGCTTGAGTGCTTCGTCTCGACTGCATGTACGGCAAACTCTATTCCTTTCAGTACTACTACTTCGAAGTACTACGTCGTATAAAGTATACTGAACCAAATCTCATGCGTTCATGGTCTCTAGAATTCTGATAGTTGAGCGAAAATAGATATCAACAGGGGCATGCGCTACGATCCCTTTACCTCAAGCGGTGCAGTACAGCAACGTTAGAAAGTCTGGGCTCCACACCAACAACCAGACTCAGACGACTAGACTCAAATACACAGAGTACATGCGCATTGTTTGCCTCAAAAGAAGAAGACGTGTTGATCCATTTTAACCACTGCATTTCAACGAACTGCACTGGCAAAAACTGTGATACCATTCCACCCAACTTATTCGGCGGCCGAGCGCAGAATGTCCGAGTCACCGGCGTCCAAGACCGTCATGACACCGACGCGGAAGTACTTGCCGCAGGCCGTGCCGAGGTCGTTGTTGCTGCCGGCAAAGTGGTGCACCGGAGTCTTGGCAAGCATCGAGTAGTACTCAACTTCCGACTTGACAAGCGGAGGCGTGTTAGCGGCGATGATCACAAGCTTGGCTACAGTATAGCATCAGAGTTGGTTAGGCACGCGATCTCCATACTGGATAGACAGCAGTCGCGGTGACGTACCCTTCGTCGCACGCAGGTTCTTCATGGTCTGCTTGTAGCCAAGCGCGACCTTACCCGAGCGCATCACCAACTGCAGACGCGAGTTGATGTTCTCCGTGGTCTTCTTCTGTTCTCATTACAACCATATACAAGCGTCAGTGTCTTGTTGGCGTCCTTGGCGTCAGACTCCGCCGCCAGGTCGCCATCGTTTCCAACTCCCGCACACACACAAGCCCCCGCAGCGAGTCCGTCTTCCTCCCAACGGGGATCAGATAGGACTCGGCACCAAGGGCTCGTGGTCTCTAGGATCAGTGACCGTGGGTCGCAATGGCTGTGAACGCAGCACACGAATAGGACAGATCCTCCTCGCAGCGTTGTTCATTCATTTCGATCCTCGTCCAACGGATGGAAGAGAGAGAGAGGCGGTGGGCAGTGCAGTGCAGAGGGGCGGGGAGGCCTCCCCAGCGACGGACGCCATCCAAATGAAGCAAATCTCTTCCATACCGTCTTCTTAGAGGCAACCATTTTGCTTGATTCGTGCTTCTCGGCTTATGAACGGCTCCACAGGAATCGAAAATGACCGCCAGGTGATCATGGTTGCGTGGTGACTGGTTGGCACAGCCCCGGCCAACCAAAACCCGAGCGGGAATGGTTGCTCAATTAGGGACACACGATCAGTTGCTAGATGAGGTTATGTGATGTGTACCACATTACAATCAGATCTGAGTCACGAAAAAAAGGCGACATGTGAGCAAGTTGTTGATGTCTGACAAACCCCCAAGTTTTGCCAAGAAGATACGGAAGTATGATGATATCAATGGAGTTCATTTCGTTAAACATACAAAAGGGTACAATGCGTTCTGCTCACTTTTTACTCCCTACGCCGTTGCAGCACGGGGTTTTGAGGGTGCGAATTTGGACGCATTGCTTGGGTGTATATCACCGGCCCATTCCTATAAACAGCAAACAGTTGATGAACATGCTGATCCCGAAGATGTAATGCGAGGCAACTTTGAACGTACCGGAATGATGAACCCGAGGTTGGCGTTGGGTGCCTCCCAATGGAACCAGTACTTGGACACGTTCGGCATGACGTGGTCGACGACGCACACTACTGCTTCGCACATGTGGCCGAGCATAGCATCTCCCACTTGGATTGGTGACAGCATCTCTGGTATTGTTAGAGGGTGCCTGGTTGTCTTCTTGTTCGTTGTTCACTTGCTTGTCTTGAGGTAAATCTCAAATTGAGAAGAGGGATCGAAGAACTATCCATGGTCCGACCAGAGCTTCCTTCGAGAAGGACAATCGAAAACACACGTCATCCAACATGATAAAGTGTATCGCTCTCCCGCACATGAAAACACGCTCAGAGATTAATGATGATGTCGCTTCTTTTCGCCCGTCAACATTGGTGGTGCTGGACCCCAGATTCAACCACCTTATGAATGATCGAGAATGTTGGTGGGATGGTGTACTTTCGCTTATACTCCACCAATCATATTCCTTTACATTTTATCCCCACCAATCAGAAGGGTCTGTTTCTGAGTCCCGTCTCACTTCAACGCGCCCACCCTGAGTCCACTTCGCGCGACACGGGTACGAAGCCGTCGACGTCAGCACAACTAACTTTAATTTTCAATGGATCTTCAAGTCCAGTCGGAGTGGCGTGCTCAACCAGCTCGGATCACATCGCTTTCTCAACCCGAGAGTTGCGCACCTTGGGTGGACCGATGCGGACGATTCATTCGATCTCAACGCAAAGTAATACGGGCGCCCACTATTGAGGTGCCTGGCGAGAATATGCATAGCGGTCGGCGGCAGTGCTATATTGAACACACAACGCTGTGACCGTCGTCATAACATTCTAGCTCAGGCCTCGAGTTGTAAGAGACGACGATTCGAACACAGTCTAAGCGATCACCAACTCGTGCGGAAAGGTTTCAACTGGTGTATATCCACACAAAACCGTTGCATATACGAATCGTGTTTCGAGATAAATATATTGTGTTTGGGGCAATTGATAGTGCAGACCCATTCAGTTGCAACACAGCTCAAGCCGATTTTTTTTGCATGTGAGCCATTCGTTCTAGGCCGCCATCGCGGCGTGGGGTAAAAAGTCGCCCATTTCTTCGTGGATTTCTCGCACGCAGCGAAGCACGGGCAGAAGAATGGTGCCTTCGGCGTCGCGTTCATCGATCTCTGCCTACATTCCAACCAACGCTGCCATGAGAACCATACGCCGCCGCCGAGAGATCTATTTATCGATGAATGTACCTCAAAAGAGATCAGGTCGCAGTCTTTCACGTCCCAGCTGAGCATACGTTCGAGCGCAGGGCAGAGCGTCTCAGCAAGGTGGACGGTGCCTTCGACAAATCGTGTCCAGAGATCGCGCTTGACGAGCAGCGAACGGTGGGTTGTGGAGGACATGAGAGTGGAAGGGTTGTGGACAGTGGTATGTCTTGCTTAAGCGAGGTGGACTTGTTTTCGAGAAGGTAGATTGGATAATGTATGCCTCCGAGGCGGCGGTTTACGAATACAAGCGAAAGATGCTAAACAAACACAGATGAATGGACTTGAGAAGAGTGCATGTCTCAGCCAACTAGACCCGCACCATTTGCTTGCTCACCACCAAAGCACTGGCACTATAGAACGCGGTTGCGAAACTCTAGGTGGGCTTGGATCCATTACGCGAGCAGTGCGTTTCTATCGACGCGACGTCTGGTCGTTTCTTTGTCACGATGTCGACTCAACTGTTTACGGACATACCGTGCTGTACCCAGTTTTAGTCGGTACCTGGTTACGCCGAATGTGTAGGTCGCGAAGGTCGCCAGAGTAACAATTGGTGGTTACACCGTCGACAAGTTGTCAACCACAGGCCCACGACCCGCGTGGGTCTCAGGTTCGCTTTAATCCGGATGGACCCATGGGCCTGCGTATCTTTTCGATTTTTCGACCTGATCCAAAGCCAAAGGCGTCGCTTGGTGGTCAATCTTCCATGCCACACCACCACGCAGGACCACCCACAACACCTTTCGAAGCTTTGACAAAGCAACATGGGACGTGATGCAGCTGGGCCGGTCGCGTCCAAAAGCGTCTGCCAAGCGTCTGCTGAGAGCAGCGAGCCTGTCCAAGTTGAGAAAGTTGAGCCCCATGCGGTGCTGGCGTTTCAGCTGGGGGAGACCAAGTTGATTCCTAGTGCCGACGCGATCCCCAATGCGTCTACAAACGCGAACGGCCCACGCTCGACTCTTGACTCGTTGGATCATGCCAGCAAGGCGATAACAAAGGGAAAGGTCCAGACAGTTTACAAGGCGGAGGCTTCTTCCCCATTACCCGAGTGCGAGCCCATTTCTGAGACCGACAGTGACGACGGCATCTTTTTGGACAGAAATCCAACAGGCGATAAGCAGCTGCATGCACAAAAGCTAGCAGAGTCTCTCGCAGATCGAGGTACCCGATCGCGACGGGGGGAATTTGGAGAACGTTCCATGCAAGACCGCTGCAACCAACAACCGGAGGGGGACATGCCGCATATCCAAACTGAAGACGAGCTTTTAAACCTCGGGAACAATGCCCCCAAGAAATCTCAACTGCGACAACGACGCACGCATACAATGAAAAGCGATCACGCAGAGAGCCAACGACACCACGACGCACTACGACAACCGCATCCTCAGTCACCGGATCTCACAACATCGCTGTCGACCCACTCGGATCTTCTTTTTGTTATCTTCACGCTGTGCGTGCTGTGTGGATACTGCGTCGCCATTTTCTATCGCGCATTCCATCCAATCAGCTACCCGCTACCTAATGTCGACCACCTCTTCCAGCCATACAACGTCTCCAACGTCTCGGCCCGTTTCTCTTCCCCACGACACGGCGAATCGTTCACAGACGCAGTGCTGATCGAGTGGGAGCTATCGAATTTCCCAGTCCATGCACTGCAGCAGCACGGCCCTGAGCCGTTCGAGTACCGTGTCTTTCTGAATGACCGCCAGCTCGTATTCGACATTGGCTTTTGGTCGATCGAGTCGGACGACGACGATCTGCTAATCCACAAAACCATTCGCCATCGCCTACGACCACGCGACATTCCATCCCTTGGTATCCACTCACTGCGTCTTGACGTCACGTTTGCAATCCCCGGAAGCGACGATGAGTTGCTGACGCTTTCGGATAAAACGACATTCACATTCTCAGCGATCGGGACAGTCGCACCACATCTTCAGATCCTCTCTCCACCCAATCGCGCTTTGGTCTTGGATCGCTCGTTTCTCCTGAAGTACCAAGCCCACAACGTGCATCGAGTCGAAGTCATTGTGGACAAAAAGTGGCGCATGCCCAAGCGACATATAGGGGACGGGAACCTATTGCTACGCGGCCTTTGCGTCGGCCCGCATTCCATTACATTGGAGGCCTTTGATAGCGAGGGCACAATGATCGCGACGAAGGAAACGCATTTGAATCTACAATACCGGTAGGGCAAATCGGACACGCGGAACGGTCAAAGGTCGCGTCGACATGCTGTGTGGTGTCCATTTCGAAATTTCGAAGGAGCGCGGTTCGATTTTTTTACATGTTCAATGTTCGATTTTAATTCGGGCGCTTTGATTGGTTGCATCAAATATTCGAAGCCTTGATTGGCAGGTCAGTTGCGATCCGGCGCCATCAACTCACCTCGTCGAATCAACAGACACACGTTTGCGTCCACAGGCATCAAGTCAACCAGATCGGACGGTTGGAGCTCGATGAATGTGAGAGTTTCAATCACTTTCCGATTTTTGTCCCAGCATACTCCGACTTTGGCGTGTCGTGAGATGTCGCCTATCAACGTGCTCCAACGGACGCTTTCCGAGAGCGACGTTTTGCTTGGACGCGCTTGCTCGGCCGTGCTCTCTGTGATTGCCCCAAACACGCTCAACTACGAAGTCGACCTTGGTCCACTTATCCCGGTACGACACTGAGTACAATTTGTGTTTTCAAGGCGTATTGAGATTGAATCGTGTGGTGCGCAGGAATGGGCAGCCGCTGATGCGAGAATAGTGGGCGACGTGCAAACCAGACGCGTCGGAAAAGGCGGAAATGCCCATGCAACTGATAGCGCCTATTGCGTAGAGGAAGTTCCTACCACGTGAAGAGTCGTCCAGTGTGGCCGGTCATTCTCCGAATGGAAATAAAAATTGCTTCTAACGCTTATAAATTCTCTGTACATCAACGGTTGGAATGATATTGGGGTGAGGTGCTCATGTGCATGTTGTGTGAGCTGATACAACATATATGCAGGCTCGAGGAGCGCGAGCGGATTCCCAAGCAAATACTGCAGAGCCATGACGAGCCATGACGACCGCGGTCGGCGGAGGTCTTACGAAAAAACGTATAGAGACCGCGGTGTTGCCCTCCCCGTCACCGCGGCGCTAGCTTCACCGGCACTCGACGCACCCTCACAGTACACCGCAACGACATGGACGACCACTAGTGCCTCTTATGTTGGCGCAAACGGCTACTCTAATCTGAAAAATGCCTCGCCGATCAAGTTCCAATTTGGACCTGTAAATAGTGTTTAGAGGTCGTTAAAACCTATTTCCAAATGTACCCTATATTGGGTACATCACATACACATGCATTGTACCCATTCATTTCACCCGCTCGCGATTGGAAATGGCCGAGAGTCACGTCTCTCGCTGGCGCCTGCCAGTGGCGTCGTCCAGCGCCCGCTCTGCTGCAGTCGCTTCATCGGATGCAAATGCTAACGCCCAAGCTCACACTGGCGCCGTGTCGCTGCGGTATTTGGACGAGTTTGTACGCAAGCTGCAGTGCGCGCCACGGCTTCTCGAGCACCAGCTTTTTCCCGACGCCAAAGAGATTACCGAGGTACGCGTGTCTTCAGTAGTGGCTCAATACAAGTCAATCTAAAGTCTCGACCATACGTGTATGTAGAGCATGGGTCTCTTCAACGCCGTCAGGCGATACGTCATTTCGAGCGACAGCGATTCGACCCACCGTCCCCACCAGCAATCGCCCTTGGCCGACGGCATTGTCGTTGTTGGCGACGGTAACACGCGTGCGTTTCCTCCCCAATCTCTTTACACGAATCCATTAGATACTCACGATTTCTATTGTGAACACAGCTCGCTCGGCGGCCATGTTTGCGTATCGTCTCAAGCACTGGAAGTGCTACGCGATCGACCCCGCGATGGAACGCTCCGATTCGTCGTCCTCCTCCTCTGCTCGCGCGAATGGCTGGTCCTCCATTGACAACCTGGTGGTCGTGCGCAACAAGATTGAGAATGTCCACATCACGCTGCGACGTGCAGTCGTTGTGCTGGTCCACGCGCACGTGACGCTCGAGCAGGCGCTGAGTGCGGTCGTGTGTGAGGAGCTTGTGGGGGTAGTCACGATGCCGTGTTGCAATTGGTACGGCCAGCAAGAAGCGCTTTTTGACAAGCCGCCCAGTATTGTCTATGACGATTTCAGTATCCTCTCGGACCACCGTGAGTTGCGGGTATGGGTCGGTCCACGGCCGGATGGCGGTGGTGGTGGTGTCGCTGAACTGGCGCTGGATCAGAGTGAGGTGATGGCCAAGGGATGCGTGCGAAAAGAGTTTCAGGCTGATTTTGGCGTGCCAAAGACTGGAGACGGAGTGGTGGTGGATGGGACGAAGATCCTGAAGAAGAAGAACGAAACTGTCCATGCTACGACATTGTTCCAGGAATTGCTTGCTTATACAGCTGATGAAGATTCGGTTCCAGCACCGACTCGTCCAAGTGCGTATGCTACCATCGCGTCGCCTGCTCAGTGTGTGACTGCCGCTGCCCACATTGAAGATTTGTTAGGAGACAAGTCAGCTCGCGTGTTGGTCCTAATAGGCGACGGTCCACCACGCCAAAGTGCGTTCGTCTGCACCCTGTTGCAGCAAGGTTTCTCCAACGTGTTTGGTCTCCAATTACCAGCGGAAAAAGAGAGCGAGACTGAGAACGAGGCGAAAGACCGAGCCACGCTACAATTGCAGGTAGTAAAGCTGGGCGTATTACCCGATGGGTCTGCAGTCTCAGCAATACAGTGCACGACCACCAGTGTGCCAGTAATTGGCAGTGATGGCTCTCAGTCCTACGAGACCTCCATCATCAAAGAGACCACCAACGTCCATCCCTTTGACCTCTTTGACTGCGTCATTGATGTGGGATTCATCCACCGCTGTCTTCGTAATCAGCCCAAGAAATCATGTGGCCCCGCCTTTCAGCACCTCGTTCAGCTCGCTCTCAGCTGGGCGTCGCCCACAAAACCGGCCGCTGACGTGCGGGTGATCACCGTGGTGCCGCGAAAGGACTGGCGCAAGAGCGAGTTCCTCGCCAACGAGCGGCTCGGTCTCACCTTCGCCACGATTGTAGTCGCGGCTGATATCGCTGGATCTTCCGCTCCTCTCTATCTGTACGCGTGCCAGTCAGCCGCTGATACTTGTCCGACAGGAGACGGAGTGGTTGGTAAGAACGCCACTCAGATGCAGAAGAAGCAGCTCGCGCTGCAGCTCAAGCAAGCTCTCGAAAACGACTTTGCATCCCACGCAGTGTATGCGCAACTCCCACTATCGTCTTTAGCGGAGGCAAAAGCCGTCGCGGATCTTCCAGCACCTTCACCACATCGAGTTAGAGTCCAGGGCATCGTCCAGCACCTAAGACGGTTCACGACCGGTCCCTCGTTTTTCTCGATCGCCCCACCCTCCGGTGAAGCTGCGTCGTTCCGTGGCCATTTGCAAGTGTCAATGGATCCCCAACGACTTACACACTGGTGTCAGGATATCTCCCTGGACGCAGTCTTTCGGCTTCTCCACAAGAGTGATGCTGTCGAGTGCGTGGGCGAGATGACGTGCAACGCCCAGCAGCAGCCCATGCTCCAGCTCGATGCCTTGCAGTTTGTAGAGAGCGAGTTTCAGGCCTACCAATAAAACAGAGGAGCAGAGATCTCATATATCGCACATAAATAGAGTGGTCATTACTTAGAGACGCACGATTTGGAGGTAAAACACATAGGGAAACGCCACGACAAAGCCGACAATCAGTACCACCAGTGGCCACGTGCTGTAGCCGCCATAGGCGCGGAGCTGCTGGGCGTCAAGCTTTTGCTTGGGCAGCAAGCCGACCCCCAATGCCGCACACAATGTCCCAACTGTCCCCACCAAAAGTGCATAAAAATGGGCGTGTATGGTCGCATCCATACTCTGCGCAAGTATCTTGGTGTTGAACTGGATCGCCGGCCACCCTCTCACAATCGCCTGGGCAATCTCGGCCGCTAACATTTTCACGACGCTCTGGACACACGCCAACAAAGCGTATGTCGTGCCTTCAGTCCCGGGCGGGGCGATTTCAATCGTCGGAACAAACGGGACGAGCAGCATGAGCACACGGAACGGTGCTCTGAGCGTCCAGGAAACGAGAGCCACCCAGGGCGCCCGGAAAACATCAAAGATCACGAGCGACGAGAGGACAGCGTTTGTAAGACACCAGCCCACGATAACGGCGACCGTGAGGGTCCGCCACGGCACAGCAATGCCGAAGCGGCGCCAAAGCAACAGCACAACCACAAACGCAGCGTCGCCCGCACAATTCCGGACGAGCCGTGCCGGTGCTGTGTCGTGGGTCCAGAACTGGACCGCACGACGGGCGTCGGCAAGTTCGAAAAACCCACAGAAAAACAGCACGCAGTTGAACAGGAGGAGCTGCCACACGACGCGCTGCTGGGCACACTGCCAGAACGTATGGAGCACAGTCCGGAACTGCGACGACGAATCTGGGGATGTCTTCGTGGCTCCTACTGAAATTAGTGGGGGTGGGAGAACCATGTCGGTCGTTGCTTCGTCTGCATTGTGCACGAGCCCGTAGAGCGGAAGTGCACAGGCCACCCCGAGGTGGAGAAACACATAGGCGGTGGGGAACGGGAGGTGGACGTCCAGGGTTTTCGTGTCCGGAGAGACGATGATCGCAATCAGCGAGTGGACAACGAGCTGGGCGCCGATGCGGACCGCTTCGTAGGTCCCCAGTAACTGACCGCGACACTGGAGCTCTTCTTGCTGCGACAGCTCGATCACGCGAATGTCCATGGCGTTGGTCGCCACGATCTGCGCGAGGAACGCGAGCACGAGCAGCAACGTGGTCGCATGCGGCGGCGGTGACGACGCACACTGAAACAATAGGAATAGCCCCAGCCAGAGCAGCGATGCGAGCGTCCAGCCGGCGAGCATATACGGCCTACGGCGGCGGCCGAAGGGGGCGTACGAATCCGAGACCAATCCAACAACGAGGACAACGCTCCACTGGAGCGACAGCACATTTTTGAGGCGTGAGGCGTCGTCCAGAAACAGCGCGCGGTCCGGCAAGCGCAGCACCAAGTACATCACAACTGTATACGCGTATCCCGAGAGAAACGCCGCAAGAGCGTAACCCCGGTACGCGGGGGCAAACAGCGAGATCGAGCCGCCGCGGCGGAGTCCCCCATAGAGCTCATAGTTGAAAAACGCCTGGCCCGCAACAAACCGCGGCGGCGCGTGGGTGCCCATGATAGGGGTGTTTTGATAGTCGACCACGTACGATCCGCCGTCCATGGAAAGCTCGCAGTGGCCGTCTTCCTGGACCATGACAAGTGTCGACGACTCGCTGTGCTGGAGGCTGTCCATTGGCGCGGGCTTGGCGCTGTGGAAGCGCGTGTGCGAGCCCGAGGCCGCGATAAGCGGTGCCTGCGAGTGCGAGCGCGTCGTTCGGGACGAAGGCTTATCCATGTCTGTGGTCATGTCCTGGAACTGGACAACGCTGGATTCCAGTATCGAGTGCTGGATCGGACTGGACGTGTGAACAGCGATTACGTTTCACACTCAGTACACGTTGAAGCCGGCTCACGCGGATGCTGACACAAAAACGCCCGAGATCCGGAAACGCGATTGGGGATCTGGAGTTCGGACGGCTGAACTTGTCCGAAAGTGCACGAAAGCGGATCTGAGAACACGCTCAAGTGGTGGCACGCGGATCACTTGCTTTTCGGGACTGGCGACCACTGCTGAGAATTTCTTCAGTGCGTTCAGCCAAAAGTGATCGACTCCCCCATCGCGTTCGATTCTACAGTTCAAAGCGGATTCACTGTCGTCAACGTTATGCGCAGCTGAATCGCCGACGCGTCGGCGAGCTTTCAGCTCCATCTTACTGGGAACTGGTGGGCTGAAGTCCAGCGGGAGAGAACGTGCGGGCATCCTCGATGGGTCTGATTTTCGATTCGCCAGCTGGTGGTCACGTGCGCTTGAGATTCTTTTGATGTCAAAGCGTGCCGAATGTGGTTCCTGCTCATCCAGACGACAGGCGCTAGCCCGGAACTGTGGCGAGCATGCCAAGGTGGTACAAACAGTACAGTACTTGAAGTAAGCACGAAGTATCGAGAGCGATCCACTTAAACGCAAAATCATTGTCAGGCTGTGGGCGATTCCTTCTAGTCCAGAGCCCGCCAGTGGCATCCAGAAGTTGGTGTGGCCAAGGGTCACTGACCCAGCCACCACCTTGGAAAAGACGCTGAGCTAGGCACAAGTCCATGTACAGCCAGCAAACTCGTGATGGACGTCGTTGCTGAAATTCCAGTGAATTGTGGAGCGGATATAGGCTTGGGACTCTGGATTCCGAGGACACTCTACCAAGTTGTGGGCTTCTGGATCGTAAAGTCTCGCCAGACTAGAGTCATCAACTCCACAAAAACTGAAGCCCGCCATGGTTCTTGGTCCTGCCATCGTGGCCAAATTTGGTAGCACCGCCGAATTTCAGCGCGTGGCTATAAACGTGGTCCCACTGTGTCGCTAAGGGTTGGGTGAGCGATGTTCACCAACGGAAGTTGCAGTAGGCGCCTCTAACACATGGCTGCACTTCTCCTACCGCCACACCCTGTACTGGATACACCAAAGTTTGATTTTCTTTCCCGTGCCTCTATGGACAGATCCTATCGTCAGCGGCTGACTCAACCATGATCGTCCACACAGACACGGTGAACACCACATGACACTGGAAAGGCATTTTACAGTATGGAGCTGGTTTTGTGGCTGGAGAATCCAATCGCTGGGGCGGGAAAGGTAGCTTTGTAGAGAAGGTTGAACGCCTAGGAAAGTGTAGTCCTGAATGCTGATTACTCCCGACAGCATACGATCTTCCAGTGCACTACTGGATGCTGGATCACTGTGGCTAATTCAGAGCGTCAGCTGCTGTGCTTCGGATCGATGCATCACCTTTGGTCAATGTATATTGTAATCGATTTTTGTACGCGCCTCCGTTCGACATGAGGCTTTCCATCGCTTCGGCTGTGATGTCGCCATCTGTACAGTACGTATACCCGCCAATGCTGGCGATGCTTGGTGATCACTTTCTGTCGCTCCCTCATTAGCTTCCTATCTGCTCGCAGCCACACAACTGAGATCTCAGTCGGCTGCTGTTCAGGAGCTTTCCCCGTCGCCTAGAAGTCGCGATTCACTCGCGTCGAGCACACGATACTCGAGTCCGCCTTTCGCGCCACGGTCTCGGCATCAAAGTACTCGCCTTCAGCCGTCTTTATCCGAAAACGGACTACACAACACAACCGGTTACATGAGTACACACTGGAGTCCTTATCCAGAAGGAAGGAACTATACGCACATCGATTCGAGTCGCCAAGGTTCTCGAGACGCTGAAAGATACTTCGGACCTCGGCGACTTGATCCTACAAGGGTCAACCCACAAAAGATACGCGAGAAATCAGTCGCCAATCCACACTAACACGAAGACCACAAAAACGCACGGGATGCACGAGATCGAGAAAGCTCGTTTGGCCCGGCACCAAATGGTGCGTCTGGAAACCAATCACGCGCGAGTGGGACGCCGACGTGAAGATAAAGAGCCCCTTGGCGTCCGCCGAGATCATCGCAATGAGGTCCTGGCTGTGCTCGCAAATCTGCTGGTAGATCTGGAGCTGCTGGACCTCTTGCTTTAGGTTCTCAACGTACTCTTTTTTGCGCTGACGCGACTTGCGCGAGTGGTCGCGGTTGCGCTCGCGGCTCTTTTCTTCCTTGGCCAGCGCCGCGCGCTCTTCTTCGCTCAAATTCTCTGCAGGCATATCGAGGATGGAAACCTCAGAAATCCGATCCAAGTGACCGTCGAGCATGGGTGGCGGCGAGGCCGTGGCCATGCGCTGCCCGTGCCACGTACCGTAGTTGTGCATCGACTGGTTGTTGTTCTTGATCATGGCCGAGAGGATCTCGGGCGACAAGGTCTGGGCCCCCAGATCGTGTATTCCATGTTGTTGGACGACGCGGTGCGTCGCCGGCTTGTGCATCGCGACGGGCACGGGCGCGGGGCCGTTCCCGCCAAATCCAGACGTGGGGTCGTACATGCGTTGGTTCATTTGGTTGTAAGCAAGCTCGGTCGAGCGATCGTAGACGCCGCCGCCGTTATGGTGCGGCGGCGCCTGTTGGTACAAAGTCGGTGGGTTCATGCCGCTGCCAACGCCGGGCGGCAGCGTCATGGACGTCACGTTGCCGTTCATGTCGCCGTTCATCATGCCCACGCGCTCGCGGTACAGATTCTCAAAGTACGCCGCATTCGCCTGGATCTTGGCGGGGTCGGGTGCTGGCTGGACGCTGAACTGATTCATCGACGACTGCAAGTGGCCCATGGGTGTGGTCGGGATCTCGTCTTGGTTGCCCTCGAGTTTGATACCCATGAGCGCCGCGTACTCTTCGACCGAGCCATAGCCCTGCTGCTGCGTATGTAGTTGACTTGCATGCTGCTGTTGTTGCTGTTGCTGCTGCTGGTGTTGTTGCTGGTGGTGGTTCGACTGTTGCTGTTGCTGTTGTTGCGAGAGCGGCGCAACGCCGGGAATCATGCCAGCGATGAACGCGTCCGCGAGGCCGTTGCCCATGAGCGCATTGTTATGGGTGGCATTTGGCGCGCCGTACTGCGCCGCGAGGTTAATGTCCAGCAACGCGTCGTCGTGGATCGCCATGTCCACATCCGCTTCCGACGGTGCTGAGAAGTCCATATCGGGTTTTGTTGGAAGTTGGATCGGTTGGATCTGTTGGAACGTTGCAACGTGTTGGAACGTTGGATTTCGTGTTGGATCTGCCGTGGGGGGCGATGTAGATTTGGATGTGGTGAGGTGAGCAGCAGGCAGGCAGTCACTCGACACCAACAAATAGAACGAAGTCCTTGAACTGACTGATGATGATTCGTGGAGGGTCCGTTCGCCGCGACTTCTTAGTCCCAAGTTCCGACCTTCACACGACGGAAAAAAACCGGCACGAAACTGGAAATTGGAAACGGGGGATCGCGTGGCCAATGCCGAGCGAGGGTTAGAGAAACCGTGGCGGCAGAGAGTGCGCCAAGCAGACAGACGATGCGCGGATCGCTGGATGGGATCCGGAGGAACGGGAGAGAACCGCGCACGCTCAAAGCAATGTGCCGGTCGGGTTGATTCGTGCGATGCGCTGGTGAGTTGTGCGCGCGTGCGTCCTGAGCTTTTTGGAGGGGGAGCGCGATGGAGATATGCTTGCTGTATCCGGTGCCGCCGCCGACTTGATCTGTTTGGACTGGGTGAGGACTTCCCAATCACGGAAGGACCGCGCAAAGCAAGGGCTCCTGAACTCCATCGCGGCAGCATGGTACGGTACGGACAGGAGCGAAAACACCTCGTCGAGATCAATGGAAAAAACCAAAAACCTCGTCGCACGACTGTGAAGTGCGCGATGAGCTTCACTTGCAGACCGTATAGGGATGGTGCAACTGGTCTATAAAACCTTGTCTCTCTGGACTCAGTGCACCAGTCCACTCACGTTGTGTCACCCAACTTGTGTGACAGAGCCTATCAACCAAATCAGAAACTCAAAAACCTGGTCACATTTTCAAACGTCCGCCTGGAACAGGCTTGTAGCGTTGCCCCGAAAAGGCTCGAATTGCTACACACTGTTCTCGCGATTATTGTTCCTCCAGAACACTGAAGTATTCAAGCTTGAGACTTTGTGCGTAGCGTTCGATGTTGCCCTGGGAATCATCGTTATGGATTGTCGCAATTTGGCCCAGCGTTTCAAGCTGATAAAAATCACATGTCGGTCAGTTGCTAAGCCTCAGCAACTGGCAGACGTGTGATTTTTTGGCTTCTCGCTACCACCAGCTGGGTGCTTGTTGTTCTCGGCAATTCCAACGGGTAGTTTGGGATCTTGAACTTCATCGTGGAAGAACTTTTTGTACTGTTCAGTAGTACTAATCCAGTACACATGTACCTTCAAGGAGGCCTTTGCACTGCGGATAGTACACATGCCGCGCGATCTTCTCCTGTGCTTTACGCACAGAAACTGCAACGAACGGAAAAAGCTCATTGAAGATCCTCTCGCATGACTGGCGTGGAGGCGTGCACAACATGACGATACTGACGTGCGTCTAGGACACGGTCAGAAAGGTGTAAGGTGGTCGTAGCCCTGCTGCGTTCGCTCCATTGTCACAACGGCGATCACAACGGTTGTGATCATGATGATGACCAACCAGACACAGCAGACTGGACAATGAACTGTAGTGCAGTAATGTACAGTACAGTACTGGTCATCTTTGTGCTCCTGAAAGAACTATGAATTTTGTCAGCCGCGATTTATCGGTCTTGGTCCACGAGTTGTGGGATGTCCTTGACAGTCAAAAGTGAATGTGCCCGAAATTTCGAAATGAAAACTGCATTTTCAGCATTTTATATTTCGAAATTTCCACAAACGGTTACGTAGCTCTAGCGTAACTCTCCGGACCAAACGTACAAACCTTGCTTGAGAACATTTCTGGGTTATGCGAACCTATAAGTGCGTCATGACGTCATCAATACGCACCTAGTGATGATGTTCTTATGTTGTGTGGCATCACTTCGGCGTCCGTCCGTCCGTAAATGGTGCCTTTTTTTCGTTTCCTTCGAAAAAGAGAAAAGAGAAAGAGAAGCCACCCGCAGATTCGACGCCGTGGGTTCAAGACGTCCGTTGAGAGATTCCTACTTCTGCAATAGTCGGACGAACGAACCGTCACTTCGAGACAAGTCACCACCACCGTTAGTGTTCCATTTGTTGAACGCTGCGCTTCCATCCGCAAGAGAACAACCACCACCACCACCTACACCTGTCGAAGGAGCGATGGCGCAGGTGTTGGTCGAGAGCATCAGCCGTGCACTTAAGCTGCCGCGGCCGTATCTCCACGAAGCCAACCGCTCGTTTGTTGTCGTTGAAGCGTGGGCACAGCTTGTCGAGTTAGTGGCCCAGCAGGTGATTATCGTGAAGCCATTGGGCTATTACCGGACGCCAGATGCTATTGACATGTGCGAAGGATGCCGATGCCTATTGCAATACTGGATTTTGACACGTAATGTGCTGTGTGTAGATACGTCTTCGAGTGCTCGCTCGGCAAAGCTGATAGCGATAAGAAAACGTAAGTACCTGTGTACCCCTCGGAGAATGAATGGTTGCTCATGGCGATTATTGGGGCTCATATTCATATAGATGGAAGATCTACCGCCGCTACAGCCATTTCCAGCGCTATGTCGCGCACTCGTCCGAGCTCCTTAGCTCTATGGTCGTACCGCGGCTATCGCAAGCGTATATGAAGATTTTCTCGGCGAAATCCTGCAAAGACCGGCTTGTGGAACTCCACGCATGGCTCACCGGCGTCATTGAAAATACCCAAACGTATTGCAACCAGAAAAAGGTATTTCAGGTGATGGACCACGGCATCGACTCGAAAGAAGCCGTGCCGGCCATGATCCTCGCCAGCTTTTTGTTTGCTGGTGCAAATCTCCCGTTCCCCCACGTGTTTCGCGGCATGCCATCGTTTGCGTTCGCCATGGAGGAAGTCAATTTGCAACTGGCGAAGGCACCGGTGTATCCGTCGAAACTGCGGTCGTCGCTCGAAACAAGTGCGGGTCTCGGGCTGCGACTCGCCGCCAGTCATGAACAAGAGGGCAAGTTTATTGGTGCCATGGTGAGCGGCTTTTTACGTGACGCCTCGGAGCTCGACAAGCAGCTCGCGCAGCTGAATATTGGTTCCAAGCTGGTCCGTATCAATGGTGTCGATGTCGCCGACGAGCCGTTCGATAAAGTGCTCAACCACTTGCGAACCGCCGGCATGCCACTGAGGTTACGATTCGTGTATAACCCCCACGTCCAACGACGACCGAGAGGACGCAGCGTCTACCTTCAGTCACAAGGCGATGGGATGATGAGTGAAAAGCACGCACGACGCGGGTCCACGGCGACTACGTACCAAGGCAGCATGGACACGGTCTCGTCGTCCACGACATGTCTCGCTTCCCAGTCTTCAGCGACCGCATTGGTAGCACCACCTACTCGAGCACCCAGTAGCTCGGCGACTGGAACTGAACTGTCTACCCAAAAAAGATTTCACAGCGTTGACGCCCGGAAATCCACGGCGTCCTCTACGATGGGCGGCATCTTTGGATCCGTGTTCTCGGATCTCTTTGGACGGCGGCGTGGCGAGACGGTTGACACACTGCTGGACAACCAGATTGACGAGATCTTTTCGTGGGACGACGTTGGCGGCGACTTTCAAGATCTGATCTCAAGAGGCTTTTTCACGTTTCTGTCGCAAGCAATGCTGCACGAGCTGCACGTGCGCCGCAAGACCATTGCCGGTGAGGCATTCATGGGCGACGAGAACACGCCCGACGAAAAAGAATGGAAAAAGCTGGACAAGCGCAAAGGCCAGGGCATCTGGAGTACGGCCTCTGGGCCCATGGGTTTGGCGCTCGGCGCCTGCAAACTTCGCGATGTCGAAGCAGCGATGCTGGAAATCCCTGCCGTGGTATGTCTTCCTTTCCCTCTACGCCATGGATCGCTCTCCTAATTGGTTTTGTTGTAGTTTTTCTCGTCACGTGCTGGATTCATGGGCAGCGAGAAGCGGCTCACCAAGGGTTTTGTGCTCGTATCCATTAACAACGAGAGTACGTTTGGTGCGAGCTTTGCCGACGTCATGAAGATGCTGACGAGAGCGTCTCGTCCAACGTCCGTGTGCTTTCGCTGGTTTAAGGGTGCGTGGCGATCGACTGGCGCTTTGTAGAATTTTATGCTGACTGCATCGTTTTGCTTCGAACTCGTCCAGACTACAGTCCGTTCTTAGAGACCGACCTTGCGGAGCTAGACACTTCGTCGGACTCGCGTCGGCGCGGCCATCGCCACGATCCAGGAATGGCATTTGAGAGCAGTATGGACTGCATGTCGGAAGCCCAAGTGGATCTCTGCAGCAGTCTCCACTTGGCGCTGGTCGAGAATGCCTCGATCCGGAACGAGATTGGGACGCTCCAAGATACAAACCGCGATCTACGGCTTCAGCAAAATGGCGCAGCGAAAGAACGCGGAAAACTCGAAGAGCAACTGCAAGAACAGCGCGACCGCATCTCCAAGCTGCTGCAAGAAGTCGCCGACTCGAAACTCGATAATAATCAACTCAAGCAGCAGCTCAAGGCGTCGCAAGAGACCCTATCGACTGCCAAAGCCGAGCAACAAAAGCTACTGGAGAAAGCGCATGATAATGCAGTCCAGAAAATTGCCGAGCACGAAGAGCGACTTGTGAAGGAATCCAACAAGTCGATCGAGAATGCTAAGGAAATTGCGCAACGCCGCATGCAGAAAGAGCTCGACGAGGCGCTCGACACCATGCAGCGCAAGCACGAAGAGTATCTCCAAAAGCTCGCCGAGGAGCACTCGGAGGAAGTCGAGAGCCTTAGCCAACAAGTCGCCGTATGGCGCCACCAAGTCGAAGTATTAACGGAGGCCGAGAAGCGCAACTATGCGTCGATGATTAACCAAGGCACAAACCCATACGATTTCCAACGGAGTCGCTTTGGGGTGGCCGACTCACCTTTCTCTAGCACCGGCAGTTCGCGCACTTTCCGGACGTCGGAAAAAAACTACGTCGCCGGTGCACCAGCGAATGGTTACAGCGGGTCGTCAACGTTGCCAGGCGTGAAGAGCGTTGTTGGAAATGGCGGCGGTATGCTGCATCAACAGCATGGCGGTCCAACCAATAATGGGAACAACCAGCAGGACGACGACGGCAGTCCAAGCTGGCGCGAGACGTCGAGCCCCGGAGGGTTCAAGGAACACAGTTCCAGCGAGTTCTCGGATCGCTCGTCGCTCATGTCCAACAACGCCACGCACAACGCTGCGAGCGGTGCCACTATATGGGATCGCGTCGCGTCGTTGATGGGATGAGATGTCTTGGACGCTTCAGTTTAGGCGACAATAGTGTAGCCATTCATTGAGAAACGGCGTATTTACCGATAACTGATAGGTTTCGAATTGTGTTGGTTAGCGATTAACCTAGTGGTCTAATTGCTATGGACCGTCTTGTAAATTGGACCAACGTCGAGGGACTATCCCTTGTGATACAAACGCTTGATCAAGTAGTTTGTCATTGTCGTTGCGCTGTGCTTTCTAAAAGGAGGGAGGTCGGACTGACTCTCATCATGTTCTTCCCGCAGAAAACCAACTTGTAACATCCTGCTCGTCCTTGGAATCCAGCTGGCGAGGGTTTTGTGGCGCGAGACGATAGAGCGATCGACTGATGCTGGTCCACAGTCTGTCTGGAATTCAAAGTCTGGGCGGACGGTCGGACTGAATATCTCGATGGATGGAGAGAACCCCACCTTTTTCACCGGATCTCTCCCATAGTCGCTGACTCCATTTCCAGCAGGGAAGGCGTTTTCTCTGGAAACGCCACGTTCAGTGAAGCCGCCGTCTATTGTTTGTTGACGAAGCCAGCACTGGAACAGTTTTTTCTCTGTTGCCTCACTTGTTCAACGAGTTAGTCCTTGCTATACAGTAAGTAGCCCACTGGATTGTCCAGTTGGTGGTTTCCAGTAAACGCGATTGACGGAGACAGTGAGAGTGGACGGAGTGGGTACAGCGTCCATCCTCCACGCCTCGCTCTTTCGCCGTCTCTATCGTTTGTCGCCCGACCCGTGCCAAGCACGCTTCGTCACCTCGCCCACCATCGCTTCCAGCGCCACAAATAATTATTGTTCCCGCCCAGCCCGCGTGGAATCCTTTTTTCCTGCGACGCGCCGATCGCAATCGCCCCATAGAATGATCCGTGTGAAATGGGACCGCACTGGTGCGGTCGGTAGCTCGGAACATGAAGTCGACGACGGCGACTTTCTCCATGTCCGCCCACCCCACCAACAACAACGCCAACCTCAACAATCATCCCGCCAACCCCAATACCAACCCCAACACCAACAATCGTCTCGCCAACAAACTTCCCGCCCACATCAACACCAACAGTTGCCAACGCGCCAACACCAACATGACCAACTCCAACAGCAGCAGCGAAGCAATCTCGGCAATAGCGGCGGTCCGCGGCGCCGTCCGCCACCACCGCCGGTGCACCACAACGGCCGCGCCAACCACCTCCCGTCCCCCGTGCTCCTCTACGGCAGCAACGGTGCGATTCCTGAAATGGACACGATCTGCGAAATGGCCACGCCCCCAGCGTTTGCTCCCGACTGGCATCATGAGCTCTTTCGCCTTAATAGCAAAGGCCAAGTGTGTCGGCGCGAAACCAACACCAAGATCACCAAAGACGAAATGCGCACGTTTGGCGAAGAGTTACTACGGGGGCTCATCGGCCACGTGCACAACAAAATGCTGCGCGAGTTTCAGTTTGTCGAGCAAGCGATTCCCGCACTGGACGGCGCGTTTGACGGCAGCTCGACCGTGTCCATGGGTTCGTCCTATGCCAGCGGCCATGGCGGTGGGGGTGGTGGAAATCGTTCCAGCAATGCGACTGGCAGCAGCGTGCGGTCGTCGTCGTCCAGTATTTGCTCGACCGCCGACGGTTTCCGGACCATGATCGATTCCGATGTGCCGCGGTGTATTTTTCATTCGTCGGAAAACTACCGCATTGCCGAAAAGCTCTTGGTGTTCGTGTGCAGCTCGCGCGGCCTGAGCTGTGGGATTTGGAGCCGGTCGTTGCTCCTTCAAGAAGGCGTGCACGTTGGCTCGATGATCCCGTACTTTCGTAAAGCACGCGAAGCCGGGTACGGCATTTTGGTCATGAACCCGAACATGAACACCCAGACCATGCTGGGCGACGACGGCGTCGAGCGGAAATTGCCGATCGACGGCTCGTCGACGCAAGAAGAGCACTGCGACCACGTGTGGAAGCACTATATCTTTCCGTCGGCCGCCCACAAGATCCACTTCATTGCCTACGGGTATGGCGGCTTGTTGGTGACCAATTTGATTGAGAAATACCGGTACGAACTCAAGAACCGCTTGGGCAACGTCGCATTCGTCGAGTCGAGCCACAAGGTCGAGCCGACGTGGAGCGAAAATTTCAAGCGCTTCTTTTCGCAGCACAGCGTCTGCTGGAAGCGGTCGACCGAGCCGCTCAACGTGGAGATTGGCATGGCGACGTCGACGACCCTTACTGCAACCACCGGTAGTGATGGTGTCTCGAAGCTCGACAGTCCGCTCTCGACCGACGACGACAGCAGTACAACGTCGTCGTCGCCGCCCAATTCGGGCCGCGGCGCGTCCGGCCCCGACACGTCGGTCTTTGGATGCATGTGCCTCTCGGCCGGGCCTGATATCAGTGTCTCTGATAGTCCTGCCTACACGACCAAAGATACACTGGAAACCGTGTTCAAATTTCTCGCGACCCCGAGTGCCTATGAATTCCAGCGCCTCATTGCCCGCGAAGTCCGGTTAACAGCGATGCAAAAAGCCGAGCAAGACGACCCATTGGTCGCGTCCGCGGCCATGAATGCCTTGACCATGGGCAGCTCGCGGCGGCACGGACACTCGCGCGGGGATCGCCACGCCGCCGCCGGCCACAAAGAGAAAGAGACTGTGACGGTCGACGATTTCCAGCTCTTGCGGGTCGTGGGCCGGGGTGCGTTTGGCAAAGTCATGCTCGTTCGCAAGAAAAAGTCCAAGCGATCCCAAAATGATGCACTCAGTCACTACCCAGGTGCTTCTGGCATTACGACCTCCGGCTCGAACGTGTACGCCATGAAAGTGATCAAGAAAGCCGCCGTGTTTGCCAAGAATCAAGTCGAACACACCAAGACCGAGCGCCGCGTGCTCGAGGGCGTCGACCATCCGTTCGCAGTCAAATTGCGGTACGCGTTCCAGACCGACGCCAAGTTGTTTTTTGTCATGGACTACTACAACGGCGGCACGCTTCATTTCCACTTGAAGCAAGCGCGCCGCTTTGATGAAGCCCGTGTGCGGTTCTACGCCGCGCAAGTCGTGCTGGCGCTGGCTCACCTCCACACGTACCACGTGGTCTACCGCGACCTCAAGCCCGAGAACATCTTGATGGACGACCAAGGCTTTATTGCGATCACTGACTTTGGGCTCTCGAGCGACCACTTTGACGCCAAGGGCGAAGGGCTCAAGACGTTCTGTGGGACGCCCGAGTACATTGCGCCTGAGCTCATTCGCCGGCAGCCGTACGGCAAAGCCGTGGACTACTGGAGCTTGGGGGTCATGGTGTTTGAGATGCTCGCGGGCTACACGCCGTTTTTCAACACGAACCGCAAACGCAACTTCGAAAACATTGTGCGCATGCCGCTGCGGTTTCCCAGCGAGACATTCTCGGACGATGCCAAGTCGTTTTTGAGAGGTCTCATGACCAAGGACCCGGCCAAGCGCCTGGGCTCGGGACCCACGGGGGCGAACGAAATCAAAGACCATCCGTTCTTTGCGAGCGTCGATTGGGAGCGGCTTTACAAGCGCGAGGTCGCCGTGCCGTTCAAACCTATGGTCAAGAAAGACGGTGAATTGACAAATATTCCCGAGTTTTTCAAGCGCCAAGATGTTATGGACTCAGCCCCCGATATGCCGGCGCCGATTGGCCAGCGCAACGAGTTCAAGGGCTTTACGTACGTCGATCCATTGCCCATGTAAGAAGCGAGAGGAGAGGAGAAAGGAGAAAGGAGAGAGGAGGCTGGCGTGTGGTGGGCTTCTACTATAGTAATATCAAGTAACATGCGTCACTGTGGCCCATCGCGTCCTTCCTTTTCGTATTCGCTTTGGTGTCGCGTGATTTGTGGGTACTAGTGTAGTAATATTCACAAGGGCATGCAGTGTTTTTTTGACAATCCAACCTGTGAGGGCTACTCTACTGCCAAAACTTTTTGGGCTGCATGTGAAAGTTCTCAAAGAGACGCAAGAGGTTGCGCTGCAGCATGGCGACCGTGACTTTGCCCACGAGCGGCACGTACTGGACACCCGGAATCTGCAGTAGCGCATCTTCGTCGACGTTTTTGAAAGACGCCACGTTGATCACCACGGTGTTTTCCGAGACCCACTCGAGCGGGAGCTTGTAGCTCTTGACCGGCACGCCCGTGATAATCACCTGCGACTTTTTACACGCGGTCTCGGGTGTCTCCTCGGTCTAATGAGTACCAAAACCCAACTTAGTGCTATTCGTCTCGCTCAATTTCACATGTCCAATCGTACCTTAATGAGCTTGCCGCGGCGGAAGAGGTAGAGCGATTCAATGTCGACACTATAGACGTCGGCGCCGTCATTTGCGAGCATCGCCGCGAGCGGCCGGCCGACAATGTCGCTGCGGTTGATGACCGTAATGTTGACGCCACGGAGCTGCTCGCCGCGCGCGCGCGTGAGGTCGTAGACATTGAGATGCTCGAGGATCTTGATGATCGCCAGCGGCGTGCACGGCAAGACACACTTCTGCGTCTGGGCATCGTCGACAAAGCGAATGTTGCGGTATAAATTGCCGCGGTAAAACTGCCCGAGGCCTTCAACATCTTTTTTGATTGAGATCGAGTCGCGCAAAAAGTCGTCCATCGTGCCGCCGTAGAATGACGGGAACGCACCAAAGCACGGGTAGTACACAATAATGCCGTGGACATCGGGGTCTTTGTTGGCGCTCTCGAGCGCCTCGAGCAAATCGTCTTTTTCAACTTCACGCAGTTCGTACCGGATGCCGTCGCGGCGGCACGCTTTGCCAGTCCACTCGGCGTACTTTTTGGCCGACGGATCGCCGTGCGCAAGAAGCCCAACGAGCTTGGGGCCGTGGCCGTGCATTTCGTCGGCAATATACTGGCGCACGGCGACGCTAAAGGGCTCGGCGATCTCGCCGGCATCGACCTTGCGGGCCGTAGCAGGTACGGTGCTCATACTGTGGATGGTGTTGATGATGCTGAAGAGAGGAAATGGAGGAAATCGGTGGTACGCGCGAGCGGTCGGTTGGGCGGGCGTGCGTGCGTGACTGATGTCCTTCTTGAAGCCACTCGATGACTCTGTGCAGCACCACCATGGGAACGTGACCAATCAGGAACGAGCGTTGTGGAGCTGCTCGTATTTACAGGACCAGCACGTAAGAAGTCGGGCATGTTCAAATCTGATCCAAAGAGTCCTCCATTCGAGCTGTTGTAACCCTGACCAAAGTAGAATACGACGGTGTGCAAGTAAAATAAGTAAAATAAGTAAAATAAGTAAAATAAGTAAATAA
>JAADVD010000570.1:0-14151 GCA_023334535.1 Pythium vanterpoolii
TACTTTCGAGATGGTATTTATAATAGTACTTTCAGAAGTATTATTCAAGAATACTACGTACTTTTAGAAGTATATATATTTATTTACGAATAATACTATAAGAAGTATTATTCAAGAATATCACTTAATCCAAATTCGAGTCTCTACAGCAACCAAATCTGACTCGCCATCCATTCTAAATCACTGTTCTGTCTGGATCTCTACTTCGAAGTAAAAAACACAGGTGCTCACAATATGGGACTAATCTCCTCAGGTCGATATTTATGAATATTACTTCCAAATTAGTATTTAAGAATTTGAATAGTGCTACACCCCATTAGAGTCGCTACAGCCGCGGTAGAAGCTCCCTACAGTACGAAAGAGTAGTCACTCAGACACGTTGTCAACGTCAATTGACAATTGTTTGAATGTTTGAATGTAATGATTTGACTTCCTTATACAGTACTACAATAGTCCTTCGATGTAATAATATTAGCGATGATAGCAGCAATTGTTTTTTTCACTTTTTTTGAAAGTGTAAAACTGGTGATAACAGTACTTTTGAAATGGTATCTAAGAATATCAGTTCCGCAAGTGATATCTAGAACTATCAGTGCTGGACAAGAAATCGCGACGTCCAGTGATAGGTGCACTATCGTTGACGATTGAAAGTAGCGTTGGCACATGAACACTAGGCACATCAGTCGAACCTCAAAAGAAAAGAAAAGAAAGCAAACATGACTATCTGCAATTGAGAAAATCAACCGATTTGATTTTTGTTCAACAGATACATACAGAGATGTAGCTGATATCTGCGTCTAGCAATGCACTTTGCCGGTCGACATGCAGTTGGTCACGGCGAAATTGACACCGTTCGTGCACTTGCCAGTGACCACGTCGCCACGATCGGTCGGCTCAAACTTGGTGCGCCAGAAACGCACCCACATCCCCTTTGGTTCCATTTTCTCGTAGCGGAAGCGGTCGCGACCTTGTGTGATCTCGGCCTGCACTCTCTCCGCCACACTCAATGCACAGGTTCGCGAGTCGGTCGCAATCCAGCACGCGAGCTGCTGGCACTCCTTCTTGTTGTTCTTGATCATGTCGGCAATGATCGGTGCTGCCATGGCGGCGATGTTGAAGGCAACAATTACGCCTTCGACGACTTGGAGTTCGCGGCCGTTGACGACGCCCGATTCATCGTCTTGCTCACTGACGACAGAGGACTCAAAGTCGAGTGACCTGGTGGCATTGGCGTCCGAGTAGCCAGGCTGATCGACAAAGGTCGGGACGCCATCAGGGCCGGACAGCGTGGGTTCTTCGGCGAACGGGATGATCGCGTCGGCGCCGTATTGCGACTGGACCGTGGCGCAAAGAGCACTCGAGGTGAGCGCGAGCAAGGCGAGGGGCTTGAGCGGAAAGTGCATGGTGCTTGAATGATGGTGGAAGTGGAGGTGGTCACTTGAAGGTAAATTGTGGAATGAATTGTACAGTGTTGAGCGTGGAAAAACGGCTTCGACGCCGACGGACAGCCGCGAAAGTTACGTGGTCTCTCCACTCGCCGCTCGTACTCATCAGTGGACAGAGAGCATAGATAAGTTTTGCATACGTACGGTTTCTCATTGAACGGCGCGCAGGCTGAGCTTCTAAGCTCAGCCTGAGCTTGATGGAGTCCGTCGTGACGGTCTCACCATCCCGACGGAGAGACGCTCTCACCACGAGTCGCACACTTCAACATTGTTTGACCAATCATAACGAACGATTTGAATATACCAGCCAATCAGGATACGATAATTAGCCGTTGGTTTGATCATGGGGTGGACAGTCAGGGCTTTGTCATAATCCCAGCTGGTGGTGGACACCTGTAGCTCGACACTGGAACATGTGGGCAGTGGCGACTGGCACCACAAACTCCCCATTCTGTTTTGTTGAAGCAGCTGTCGCCACTCGAAAGGATGTTGTTCCGACGACGATACTTGATAACGATGTGAGATACTATTTATAATACTGGAGAAGGTTCCCAGATACCATTTGGGCGATTGATTGATGGAGAGGCGCGGTGGATACGTCAATTACAAGATCCACTGTATCCTCGTACATCGTCTCGTAACTTCCTTTATCATTTATCATTCTTGTCTCATCACACCATGTTCCGTCTTCCCTCGGTTCGTCTCTCTCCACCCCTGAGTCCCAAGGCACAGAACCACGACAGTGCACACCTCGAAGCGACTAGTCCCAGAAGTCCTGTCATTCCTCAATTTCCTTCCTCCAGCCTACAACGTCTCCACCACCAAGCAGCATGAAGTTTCTTTCCGCGACGCTTGTCTTCTTCTCGGCTCTCACCGTCGGCACATCGCTCGCCGACCAGACCCCATCGCTGCGTCAGCAACAGGCTGTGGACCAACCCAGTCCCAATCGCGCGCTCCAGGCCAAAATCACGCCAGGCAACGTACAGGACGCCACGATCGCCACGTTCACGATCGCGCAGGCCATCGTGCCGCTGCTCGCAGGCATGTCCAACAAGAAAGAGTGCCACCAGCTCGCGTGCTGGGTCGCTGTGCCGACCGAGAACTGCGGTATGACGGCCGCGAACCAGGTCCAACGTGAGCTCACCAAGGGCCGCAACTCGTATTCAGTCGAGAGCGTGAACGACAAAGGCATGTGGGTGCGCTACTGGCGCACCAAGTTCACGCCGCCGGACAAGGGCGACGTCGCCGAAGGCACGTGCGGCGGCGGCTCCACGTTTGTCGTGACGAACTGCATGCAGGCCGCCAAGGTGTACTGCTAACCGTGTTGGTAGTCGCCAGTCGTTCGTTATGAGTGTGTTTGAAGTAATACATGACGATTGATGTATCTCTTGGGTGGCGAATGTATATTGTGAGGTCTCCACACGTGACTTTTGTTTGATATTTGCTGACAGAATACAACGTTGTGACTACACGCATGGTAGCAACAGGCTGGTTCGAGCTTCGATCTCGTGGTTACTGGCGGGCGGAGATGGCAAGAACGAGCTGGGGAGGCCATGCATATCAATTAGTTCGTGCTTTGTGAGCATCCCTCTCCATCGACAGCAACTGAAAACTCCTGTGATGGAGGCATATTTGCGGCGGGCAAGCGTACTCATTATTACGGTCCTTATATGGAGTGTTTGACTCGGAGATGATGTTCAAATCTCATAGTTTGAAAGTGACCGAGAACGTCATTCTGCTTGTATTAACTGGTCAGGTGGTATTAATATCAGCGACTGGTGGCCGAGAGTATAAATATGGGAATATTGCAAAAGGTGACTCAAATCGTGAGTCCTTGCAAATGGTGATACAGATTGTTTGAAACACATTAGGGAAACTCTAAAGATAACTTCGCTTCAAATCTCCGTTCCGATAAGATGGCTACGCTGCCCACACAATGTTGACCAAATCCTAGACGAACAGATAAGTCGACATAAAGCAGGAAGCGCATAGCTCGCCTCACCCTCACCACTATCACAGGAGAGGTGACACGATTCAGTTCGAGGAATTGGAGGCGCTGCGGTGGACGACGGAGAAGGATGCTGTGGATGCTGTGAAGAACGTCGCTCTGGTGCAAGGAAAGTGCGCTCGTGTTGCAGTCAACGGTGATACGTTTCTGGTGTTGATTTGTGACAGTGTAGCGACGGTGTATACCTCTGACTCCCGAGTTGAGATAGCGTAGAGACAGAGACCATCGCTTCATCCGCGAGCTTGCGTTCCTACCGACCCAAGTATCGACGCATGGTCTCCGCGTCTCCGGAAAAACTCTCTCCAAAAAATCCTTTCCGTCTTGAGCAGATGGCCAATGTAGAACCATTCATATTTTTCTTTCCCAGTCTCACACTCTACCAAACGTAGTAAATCGCCCTCATTACCAACTGCCTCGAAACGAGTCGACACAAGTCTTCGTTAATAGCCGCATTGGTCTCGGAGACATTAGCAATCTTTCGGTCGGATGCGCTTCTCGGTAGGCAGCTATCGCCATATTGAGAGTCGTCGTCTTGCCGCATCCAAACGGCCCACGAATTAACGTGATACCCTTCGCTGTCAGTACAATTTCGACTCCGTCTGACTGTGGTCGAGTTTCTGGGCCTCTTGGTATATCTTCGTGAATAGCGCTCGATTGCGTTCATTTCCATCGCGTGGCGCCAGTCTGGGATCACGCTTGGTAAGAGCAACAAATAGTGGCATCGTCTTCAGTATGGGTCGCTCCACTGCCCGGATACGGCGGAAATAGTTCAAAACACTTGTCCGTTGGATTTATTCCAGCTTACCGCAGCTCTCCTCACTTCTTTAATATTCAGTGTCGTCAATAAGAACCAGCAGAGTCATGTGTCCCCACGAGGTCTCCCACTTCCCAGCTGAACACTTCGACTTGCGTGCGCGCCATTCCTTGGTCATAATGCGAAAAAGAAAAATATCCGTCAACTTTCCGAAGAACGTTGTCAGGTGGTCCGTCATCACCTTTGCCCTCTGCGTTGCACAGCCACTTTTCGTCATCTGGTCATCCATTGCGTATCCTGCAAGGTTAAGTGTTACCCTTACTCCAATATTCTCCTGCATGTCCGTCGATTGAGCGGCAGCGAGTAGCTCTCGGTGCTTGACATGAGCAAGAGCGAGGCGATAATGGCGTCGTAGATTCGACCCACATAAATGTGCAATCGGCGAAAGTACTCGCAGTGCCAGCACCGACCGACATTCGTACGACGTCACGTTGATACCAAACAGTAAACAGCAAGTTGAATCTCGACACGGACCGTACACTTTCTCCCACATTTCCCGGAGCAGGATTGCGCGTGAATCCAAATCGCGGGGCAACACCGATGCTGCAAACATCATTTCGCGACACTCCGCAAAGGAAATTGACAGTTGCTTGAGGCCGCCGAACTTTAAGAACTGCCTGGTGCCTCTGGTCATTTCATCAAGTCGGTGTTGGTAATCGTTGAAGTAATTCTTCATGGTGGATTTGTTCTTCATTGAGGTATACGTCGGCAAGTTGTATGTCCATGGCGTGATTGAAGTCAACTTCTTGTCTGTCGCCCTCGCCCAATACGTGAGCGGGGTTGAAGCGCATCAGTGCAGTGTTTGCGTTCCGTGTCGATCATTTCTTGAGTCACCTTTTCCGTTGGAGTGGCCAATCCCAGCTATTCATCCGATTCCTGGTCTTTGCCTCCTCCGCTTCGTTGCAAGCTGGATCAAACTCCAACCCGGTCACGTGGTCCATCTTACAAGTTTCTGTGGACTCCAGCCCGATCACTCGGTCGGCATTAAGCTTTGGCAGCGCACTGGGCTCAAGCTCTCCTTCATTCAGAGTCTCTTTGGCTCTCGAGCCTCCGACTCCTCCATCTGAGGGCGCGGCTGTAACAAGGCGAGCGGCGTCATTTTCATAGTCTTCAGCAGGCTTTGGGGACGCACAAGACTTAAGATCTCCTTCTTCTTGGGTCTCTTCGGTTCTTGAGCTCTCAGCCCTTTCATCCGACGACGCAATTGCCGCGTAGTGAGTAGCTTCTTCTTCATGATACTTTACAGGAGATCGACACTCATCCTGAACTGGATCCATGTTTGTGTCCGTATTTTCCGATGGATCCTCATCACCTTGCGGAGCCTTTTTATGTGACGGGACTCAGCCCAACTCAGCTATCGCAAATGCGAAGAGCTGTGTGGAACTGGCCCTTGAGGAAGCGTACAGCAAACGGACCTCGCACAGAAGTGTGAGCCGATGCTTGGGCCTGGTGGTCTCGAGTCTCGGTCCTTGGGGCTTCGAGACGAGGGGCGACTTAGACGGAAGAGGAGGCGACTTGAGTGGTTAAAGGTAAAATTGCAACTGATTAGAAATGCATTCTTGTTTCCTGCTACTGCTCCTAATGCACCCGAAGGTAGAGGTTTTACGAGTAAACTTTGCTCCTACATATGAAACCTACGATCCTGATATATATAACCTTGGGTACTTCTAGGTTTAACCCAGGCTGTGGCAGTTTGGTGATAGGGCATTCAGGAGGTTGAGCCAGCGGTGGAAACCGAGATAGGAACGGAACCGAGAGGAAGAAGGGAAAGAAGTAGAATAGGAAGTGAGTTCCTTTTATCCTGCTGGTTGGTACGAGCGACGACGACGACAGCAACTACGTCCCAGCAACCGCGAGCTCAGGCGACGACATCTCCGGCAGTGGATCTGATGAAGAAACTCGTGGAGAGTCCGTCCGCTTGCGATAGCTTGGTGATTCATCCGACGACGAGATCCCGGCCGACAACTTCTTCGCGTCACGTACGTACGGCGATGGGGCGGATATTAAGCAAGCGGTTGTGGAGTACAACGAGAGGCACGGTCGTGCTTTCAAGATCGTGTCAAGCGATTATCGTCGCTACAAAGCCGTGTGTGTCGACCCATCCTGTGAGTTCGTCGTCGGGTTCGCGTACGGTAAAGCTCTAGGACCTCCGTCGCAATTTACCCCGCACAACTGCGATCCGGCAATGGGTGAACATGGACAATCATGGTGCAAGTCGGGCCCTCAAGGCATCCTACCTCACCCAGCTTCTCGAAGTGCGCAAGTTTGTTGCTGACCACGGCAGGGACACAAGTTCCGCTGGACTGCAGAAGATGCTGGAAGCCGACGGGCGAAAGGTCAGCTACGACAGCTGCGTGGACGCGTGTGGTCGGCTCAAGACGGGGGGTTTTCGAGAGTGATCGGTCGCATTTCCAGGTCATCCACTCGTACGTGCACGAGTTGAACAAGCGTGGGCACAAAGCCGACCTCGAGCTGCGCGACGATGTCATCTGGCGTGTGGTCGTCATCTACAAGCAAGGAATCCAGGTCGCGCGGGAGTTTGCCAACCGCGGCTTCAGCGTGGACGGCACGTTTATGCGCCATGAGTTTGGTGTGGCGCTGCTCGTCGCGTGCCTTCTTAACAGCAACCGCGAGCTCAAGATCATCGGCGTGGCGAGGGTGTCGGGGGAGAACGAGGACAACTGGTCGTGGTTCCTTCAAGCAGTGCTCAAGGCCGTACGACCACCAGACTTTGTGATATCCGACCGCGACAAGGGCCTTATTCCTGCGATGGAGGT
Organism: Pythium vanterpoolii; assembly: GCA_023334535.1. Lineage (NCBI taxonomy): Eukaryota > Oomycota > Peronosporomycetes > Pythiales > Pythiaceae > Pythium > Pythium vanterpoolii. The sequence continues at coordinate 7,045 of JAADVD010000570.1, forward strand.
CGTTGCGCCAACCATGCCACATTCGTTTTGCCTTCGCCACATGATGGAAAACTTCAACGCGAAATTCCACAACGCAAGTTTGCGGGACGAGGCGTGGCGTCTCGGGAAGTCGCTCAGCGTTTCGTCGTACAACCGCCGTGCAGAAGACCTGAAGAAGAAGAACCCGAAGGCGGTCGAGTGGATGGAGGCGGTGCGCATCGCCAAGTGGTCAGCAGCGCATAGCTCGTGCGCTTGCTCCGTACCGATGACCAGCAACAACATCGAGTCCGTAAACAGCTCCTACGACCAGCCCGTGCCATGCCTCTTCTGGACTGTTTCATGCACATCGAGAAGTACGTCAGCAAACTGTGGGTCTAAGCAGTCGCCAAGGCGTCGTCGTGGACCAACCTCACCCTCTACGCCAAGCGAAGGTTCATCGACAAGCCGCTGACGAAGTCCGCGGGTAAGATCGAGATCATCCCTTCGTGCTCGTCGTCGTTTGTGGCAAGGGTAAAGAATGATGGTCAGCTTCCGGTCGAATATGCCGTCGACCTGGACAACCAACAATCACCGTGCTCGTGCGGCTGTTTTCAAGTTGTGAAGGCCCGTGCGCTCACATTGTTGCGGCTTTGAAGTCAGTAGACAAATTTCCTTTGCTTTTGTCCTTTTTTGACGACTCATGGTCGGCTGATGCATACTGTTGCGCCAACGACGCGTCCGTCAAGATGAGTCCCTACATAATCAAGGCCGACTTATTGGTTCTCCCGAAGCACCAACCGCCTCCTGTCCCCAAGAAGCGTGGTCGTCCAAAGAAGAACACCAAGCGCATTGAATCGTAGCCTGCCTCGTTGGCTTTAATGAGGAAAGGCGCCTACAAGTGCGGTCGTTGCAATGGGCCGGGCCACAACAAGCGCTCGTGCACTCGCGATTAGATATCCCTCGGCGGGCTCAGACGCCTGAATAGTGGTGGTATAAAAGACCATATTTCGATTTTCAAACTGGTAGATTTTTGGCATTTTCCTGAAATTTGCGTGGAAATTTACGGACTGGTACATTTTTCGTGTTTAAATTGGCCAAATAAACCAAATTGGTATAAACATCACTTTTTGGAATTCAATGGTATATTTTCTGGATATAAATTGGAAAACGGTAGAAACAAATTGCCTACCTAATTGGAAAGACCACTGTGAGCTTGCTGCTCGAGAAGCACACGTCATATTTGACTTCAAGATGAAGTTCGAGTCATAGTACTATTGAGAGAGTACGGCTCAGGACTACAGAAGGCGCGGAATATCGTGGCATGATACCCGTGCCTATGTGGAAACAAAGAGAATGAAATGAGTTGTGGCTGCACAACGTTTGTTTATCCGGCATTTGCACATCAACCTGGCTGTGCAGATCAATTCGTTCTACATTGAGCATATTTCGAGAACGACCACAAGCACGATAAACTATGTGTCACTGCTAACGTCGAGGCTGTTCTCTTTCGCGTTTTGGTTGTCGCCAGCTCTTACCATCCATCGTTGCCGCAGCACTGCAAGTCGATAATGCTAGCAATTATCAGAACAATTTTATGTCACTCTTCATGGAGACAAGGATCATGCAGGGTTCCAGCGTCGTTGCGGTGGAATCAGGCACAGTGTACTCATTCAGTGGCGCAAAATTACTCATAGCATCTCATGGTATTTCAAGAAAGGAAGGGAAGTCCGCTCCAAACAAGAGAACGCACGGATCAGTTGCCAAGGTCACAAAGAGCGATGATTGCAATATGTGCAACGTATGCGCAAGAGTATTTTCGTCCTAGGCGCGACTCCTCTGCAGCACACGTGCTAAGGCAATAAACTTCAGAAGGATTTAGTGTAAACTGTGCTGCGAAAGGCATACAAACGGCTTGCAGAGGGTCAACTTGTCGTTGTGAGTATTCTTTCAGAAGAAATCACGCTTCCGGTAAATATTGAGCTCCCACTCCTTCCCTTTGATTTCCGACAGGGCTAGGCTTCCCCATCAGAGCATGGGCAAATGTACGGGGAAAACGCATTGGGGACTTGGTGATATAACGGGTTAACGGGTACGTAATAGACCAGTTGACACAGCCAGAATCGGCGAACAGGTTGTGCCCGTTCTGATAGAAATAGAATGATTCGTTTTTGGCTAGTATCTCACGTTGTGTACCCTTTACGTAGTTCTCTCGGGATTTACACCTCGTAGCCGGACCGTTGAAAGACAGTATATGATTCTATCGCCACACTGAACGCCAAGCCTTTTGGCTAACAGGATAAACACTTGTATAGTCTGAGATCCGGTCCTCTCCTTTTCTATTCGTTGAGGTCTCATTTGAGGACTCTAAGTATGGGCATACCTAAGTAGTGGGTATCTACCCAATGACCCAGGGGAACGGGTGGAAGATCTCTCTCCACCGTTCATTCTAGGAAATCAGTCCAGAATTACCCCCTTTTAACCAAGTCAAGTCTTCTTCGACCCCCCGAACGTCCCTGTTAGAAGTCCACCAAGTTTCCCCCTTAAGTTCCCCCAAAGTACGGCCCTACTAACGAACTTGATCAGTCAGTTAGTGGGGTTTGAGCCAACTGGGCGGGGGGCGACTAAGTCATTTTCGGTAGCTAGAAAGGTACGGATATTTAGCTGCACCCGATAGTGTGAGGCTCTTATGTAACGACGTGTTGGAGTTTCGGGCGTCCACTTCAAAGAGTCCCTGATATCTTCCAAGTCCTCTGAGACGCGTACTGAAGTCGCGTTTTTTTTGTGGACCATTCCAAAACGTGTATTGTTGTCACGTGGCACTGAAGAGCCGATCTACATACACCGGGTCGCGATCTTTTAGTTGCCTCACGACACAATGGGGATTTGGCTCTTAACTTGATGCAAGAGCGCCCGCAATGTATACACAACCAGACCGGTGGCGAGATCTCAAAGTAACCCCATTGTAGACCAGTTCATGGAAAGATTTTCTCAATTAACCCTCCTTTATTGACTAGCATGTTGAAATCATGGCCAATTAGAGGACTGTATTATTATGAATCCCGAGAAAATCGTCGTCGAAAATGGGGCTCACCGGCAACTTTGGGGTCTATATCTCCATACAAAATGTTATTATCGCGTAACAAAAGCTACCATCATCTTTGTTTGGGTGTCTCCTCTCTAATGAGCTTTTCGTCTGTTTGAATAGCTTTATCGCACGTTATGAAACATTCCGTCTGCCGAAAAAAGGGGTTACGTATTGGGTGCTATAACAAATACCACTAACGGCTACGATTACGGCGGCGACTATATCTTCTCAGTTAGCAGCTGACTCGGTGTGCCAGTTCGCACTGTCCAATCCTGTCCGCCGTCTGGCTCTTCAGCAAGCAACCGTGTTTATGTCCATGATATTCACCAATCATATCTGTGTATCGCACATCTCACATACTGTACTAAACTGACAAGCAAAAATCAAACCAGTGCCGAAATGAAAGCTTCAATAGTGAAATCATAGTACTGACGAACTAAACAGTAGTACCTGACGGCGGATCCCAAGACACGAAATCACGCTTGAGTTTGACATCAAATGGTCACTAAACTACTCTAACTCTCGAGCGACTGGCGGTGCCTGTTGCATGCGCAGCTTGTCCGAAGTGGCGTATGAAAATCACAGTAGTTGCTAAACAAATAATCCAGTACCTTAACCTCCTCATCAGCATCAACAAACACAATCGCAATTTATTGATCCAAACATGTATACTCACAACGATCTCAACTACCACAGTTAGCAGTACACTTTACCGGTCTGCATGCAGTTGGTCACGACAAACGTGGAGCCGCCGCCGCACGTGCCCTCGGCGACGGGACCACGGTCCGGTGGCGAGAACTTGGTGCGCCAGTAGCGCACCCACATGCCTTGGTCACTCACGCTCTCGACGCCGTACGAGTTGCGGCCCTTGGTGAGCTCACGCTGGACCTGGTTCGCGGCCGTCATACCGCAGTTCTCGGTCGGCACAGCGACCCAGCACGCAAGCTGGTGGCACTCTTTCTTGTTGGACATGCCTGCGAGCAGTGGCACGATGGCCTGCGCGATAGTGAACGTGGCGATCGTTGCGTCTTGGACGTTGCCAGGCGTGATGGCTGCCTCTGAGCGCAGCGCGCGACTGGGTTCTTCAACAAAGTGCTGCACCTGCAGTGCCAAGGGCTGATCGGCGAGGACGGCCCTGACGGCGACCGCCGAGACGACAGCGAGCGGTGCAGAGAGAAGCTTCATGGTAAATGCGATGTCAGCTGGGAAGTGGTAATTGAGGAATGACGAGAGAGGTGGAATTTTCCGTCAGTCTCCTTGGCCGTGACCGTCTGGCTCCATTGAGCCGTAGAGCTTGATTGCACACGCCGGTGAGAGAGCGTGGAGGCAATGTGCTGTTGTGTAGTGTAGGAGAAGGTCGGCATGGATAGTCTTGTGTCTGCATGTCGATCCAGCCCGGCGAGTCATCCACCGTGCGGCCATATGGTACGTCGGAATCACGCCAGTATGGCCGTGTGGACTCGCTGATTATGCGCAACAAATTCTCCCAGGATAGTCGACTACTGTTATTGTGGGATTCGACAGATTTGTCCAAGGTAATAGCAAATCTGCCAGATTTTTCGCCCTAATTGCGTATATAACCCAAATTAAATATTTAAATACCCATCATAACCCAAAATAGTATAAGAACACCGTTTTTGATGCCGGATCAGCGGTATTTTCTAAATCCGTTCGACACAGATTTATTCTGTCTAGAGAACTAAAAAAAAGGAAAGGTTTCCTTTTCTGAGAACGGCAGATTTATGATGTGCGATTTAACCGTAAAGGTCGGTGAGGTCAGGAGGATCAGCTACACCACGGTTGGGACATGCAATGTGTACACCAGCGTCACTACCCGCCACCAGAACTCGCTGCTGCGCATACCTCCACACGCACATACCCACCCACATGCCACCTCCAGTTCGATTTCCAAGATGTACCCGGTAGAGTACCCACAATAACCGTTTTATGTAGCTTTGATTTTATAACCTTTTACCCATCCGAGTTCCAAGTCAAATCCCACAAGTAGACTAACTATACTAAATATGTGGTCTTTGTTTCTACATTAGTGAATTAGGCGACTCGAACTCCTGACTTCAACATCAGAGGTTGGGGCATGGCTGTTCACCTAAATCTTGAAGGAGACAACAATTTTCACCAAATAAACCAGCAGGTAAAAAAAACAGTGTGTTGTGACTCAACATGGAATAGTACATACCAAGCTGAGCATGCTTGATCGCAACCTCATGGATTTTTTTATATAATACTACTAGAAGCTCCAATGAAGCACAGCGACGGTGCGATTGCCTGGTGTTCTCGCGAAATAGATCACGCGCTGAGCGATAGCCCTGGAATGATCAATGTACTCGACGTACAGTATTTGGCAGCAGATCTTTCTTGTTTTACAATAACCGGTACTTTTGCACTTTCAGAATACCAATATCAGATGACCAAGTTCTCCTGGCCTTCCACGTTCTGCGTTTTGTTTCTCGCATCCAGCTGTCAGGAGATGAGATTTACGGAGACTGCTGCGCCAGTAAAGGTTCCGTGTGAACTCGTGATGTCCACATGATCCAGTGCAGTGTATCCCGTGGCTCCTGGTCCAAGACAGGCGCGGCACTGGTCCAGGACGAGAGTGGTGTACTGGCATACACAATTTGGTGTTCCAGCATACAAATTGGCTGACCAGCATATTCCTTTCCCCATAACTGTCAAATAGCATGTTGTATTCACACTAAATCAGTCGATACAGCCCTTCAACTCTAAACCCCTGCCCTATCATGTCAAATGGTTTGGCCAACTTGAGACTCAGTCGCGCCGCTTGCTCGGCGCACCTTCGGCTAAACCCTTGGTAGCCGAGCACGAAAATGTCAATCCTCAGCCCTTCGGAGCGAGGAGCCAAGCGAGCATGACACCTGGCGTCGGGTATCCAGGACTCCTGGATCCCCGACACCAGATGTGGTGCCGTGCCTGTCCACTGGAATGACGGAGACGCCGTTTGATTAGCTGGAACGATATTTTGTGATTCGTGATTGGATAAAACTGGCGAGTCCAGTGCACATCGCGTCATACCGACACATCACCGGACGATTGTGCCACGCAGATGGGTGTGCACCGTAAGCTTGTCGTCTGTAGAAGAAAACCGGATACTTACGAAATTATCCACCGGAGACTTTCGGGATGCGGCGAGATTATTATACATTGTGTAGAGATATTACCGTCTGCTGGTGCTAGGGTTTAGCATCAAGTTGTTTGGTCCACAACGCGTTGATCCAACCCTCTCATTCCGCAATTTACCCTCAAGTGACTACCTCCACCTCCATTCAACCACCATGCACTTTCCGCTCAAGCCACTCGTTTTGCTCGCGCTCACCTCGAGTACGCTTTGCGCCACAGTCCAATCGCAGTACGGCGCCGACGCGATCATTCCGTTCGCGGAAGAACCTACGCTGTCCGGCCCTGATGCTATCCCGACGTTTGTCGATCAGCCTGGCTACTCGGACGCCAATGCCACCAGGTCACTCGACTTTGAGTCCGAGTACGTCAACGGCCGCGAACTCCAAGTCGTTGAAGGCGTAATTGTTGCCTTCAACATCGCCGCCATGGCGGCTCCGATCATTGCCGACATGATTAAAAAGAACAAGAAGGAGTGCCAGCAGCTCGCGTGCTGGATCGCGACCGACTCGCGGACCTGTGCGCTGAGTGTGGCGGAAAAGGTCCAGGCCGAGATCACGCAGGGCCGTGACCGCTTCCGTTACGAGAGCATCGAACCGCATGGCATGTGGGTGCGCTTCTGGCGCACCAAGTTTGAGCCGACGGAGCGTGGTGAGATTGTCACGGGCAAGTGCACGAACGGTGTCGATTTCGCCGTGACCAACTGCATGTCGACTGGCAAAGTGCACTGCTAAGACAGCGGCGGAGTTAGTTTGTGTAGTCTGTACTGTCCGAAAGAAAATCAAAGTTTGTTGATGTTTTGTGTTTCGTGCAACATTATGTGTCCTTTTTTTCTCCGACGAGAGCTCTTCCTAAATGGTGATATTAATATCGCAAGATGTAGATTTTGTCTGCCAAGTTGCAAGTGGTCA
>JAADVD010000571.1:0-13983 GCA_023334535.1 Pythium vanterpoolii
GACCACGAGCGGATCGGTCGACGGACTCGCGCGCGACTCGTAGTACCAGTAGAAGTAGTTGTCCGCCTTCTTGTTGGGCAGTTGGATGTAGCCTGCTTCGGTGTTGGCAATGCCACAGGCCACGTCGTGCACGCTGATCGGGGTCGGAACTATGACAGCTGCCGGCGCCGGAGCCGTCTCTGCGGACGCGGGTGACGTCGCCGGCGTCGCCGACGGCGCACCCGTGGTCACCTTTGGTGCCTTGGTCGTCGGCGCAGGAGCCTTGGTCGTTGGCACAGGCTTCTCGGTCGCCGCAAAAGGAGGTTCGGTAACCGGCAAAGGCTTTTCTGACGTTGGCTTCAGCTTCTCGTTCGTTGGTTCGGGCTTATCCGTCTTGGGTTCAGGCACATCAGTCGTTGGCACAGGGGCCTTCGTCGTTGGCACCGGCGCTTTAGTAGTCGGCACTGGGGCCTCAGTCGTCGGAACGGGGGCCTTCGTTGTCGGAGTAGGAGCCTCCGTGGTCGGCGCCGGTGTCTCGTGCAACGGCGCGATCTGCGGCGAGGAGCCCGTGGCCACCGACGTGCCAGCGTTCGAGTGGCTGCTACTACCGCTCGTGGCCCAGAACCCAACGGCCACAGCGGCGACCACCGCTACACCGGCGATCGCGGCAAAGCGCTTCTTACGCTGCGCAGCCGCGGCGTCGCTCGTGACACCACGTAGTGGCGTGTTCTCGCGTGCCATAATGGAGGACGAAGACAAAGCGGGGGGGGAGCTTTGGATGGACGGAGGGGAATTCAGAAGTGAAAGAGGACCAATACAGTGTGCGGTGCTCGCTTGGCCCCTACCACGTCCAAGGCGCTGGATGGAGACAAACCACTTGAGTTTGAGCTGGTGGCACACGTGCACGAAAGGGACAAAGCCACTCACTATGATCAATGGAATCCGTCGCAATCATTCTGACCTCCTGATCCGCTCAGATAAAAATCGAAGCTTCAACTAGATCGGTAATTTTAGAGAAGTTGACCCATTGGATCGATTCCGAAAATGTGACGAATCGAAACTTCAATGATTTCACACTTTAGCTGGCTCTAAACACGGTATTTGGTGGAAATGAGTTTTTTCACCTAGTGGGTCTTTGATACATAGACGGCAGTCGTGCGTCGAGCCTAGACCGGCGGCGCATCCGTTGCTTCGGCATCACTGGCTTCAGCATCCGTTGCTTCAGCGTCAGCAGTCGGAGCCGCAGGCTGCTTCGTCGGTGGTTGCGGTTCCTTGGTAGGCTCATCCACTGGCTTCGTCGTCGGCGGGACGGTGGGCTTTTTCGTCGGGGGTTTGGTTGCCGGCTGTTTGGTAGAAGGAGCGGGTGTCACCACCGGCTGCGTGGTCGGCGCTTTGGTCGTTGGCTCAGGTGTCGGCTCAGGTGTTGGCTCGGCAGTCGTCGACGCAGGCGTGTCGTTGGGCCGCGCTTCGGTCGTAACAGGCGATGCGCTATGCGACGACGAGCTGCCGCTCGTGCCCCACCACGCAACGCCAATCACCAACACCACGACGAATGCCGCGATGACACCAATACGCTTTTTGCGCTGGTTGCGCGCGCCATTGTCCGTGAGGACGCCACGCAGCGGAGTGTTTTCGTTCAGTACCATGATTAGAGACTGGAATGACAGTGGGAAGATGACCGCAAATTCGAAAGTGAATAGGAGAAAACCCAAGCAACAATCTGTGGTAGAACCACAGCGCTGTGGCAACCAGGGTAGACTACTAGTACAGCCACTGGCACCGCCCAGCCAACCACTGCACGCAGCCGCACTAGTGTACGTAGTCAGTCACTTCGACAGCTCGGAAATCCGAAGTCCTTCATCTTCTCCATCAAGCTAAGCACTGAGGCAGAGGAGAGAGAGGAGCAACCTAGTTGGGCGGCGTCCATGATCCGTGGATAAACACAGGTGTGTAGTGTACCCATTGCTGGCGCCTTTGCGGCGAACGATTGGCTCTTGGTGACCACGCCGCGCACGCGGATTGGACGCACGCGGTGCGCGTCACCACCCAACAATTGTGCGAAAGAAGCGTGCGCGAATGAGACGGATTCCCGCGGAATCTTCACGAGCGTCCATGAGACAAAGCAGTTGCACGATCGCGTTGGTGCACTGGAATCCCTCTGTTATGTGGCAGGATTATGAATACATTTTCCCAGAACCCATGAAAAGTATGAATTTTATATTTGATAGAGAAGGCTCATATGATGTTATGGAGGACTCAGGTGTTCAAACATTTTTTTCGAAGCTGACACTCCTGAAAAATATCGATGACTCGTTTGTGATCTGGTTTCCGTCAGACCAATGGGAATGGGATTACGACTATGGGAAGATCGTCACGCTCCCAACCACGCTGATTGGGAATGCGCATGCGACCAGAAGATCCCACGCGGCAGAGGCCGTCGATGCACCAAGTGGAATAATACATGTCACGACCACCCAAGCAGAAAAAATGTCCAGCAAACGCACCCTGTCCATCATCACTGTCCATCCATTCACACAAGAATCCACTCACTCGTTCATCTGACGTCAGTGTTAGTCACAGCTGCTCCAGAAATCCGCTGACCTAGTGGAATCAGAATGCTTCGTTGCGGAGGAAGCGGTTGAGCATCGCGAGCGCCACGGCCGGTTGGTCTGTCGGCACCATATGACCGGCCTCGTACACGCGCAAGAACGCAAAATTCTCAAACGACCGCACGACGCCGGCCTGCACGTGGACGGCGGCTGTGTCGTTTGTCAATGGGTCTTGCGTCACAAACACACGCTCCTGGGCAGAATTAAAGTTGGCCTTGCCCTTCCACTCGAGTGCCTTGGTCCACGCTTGGTTGCCCAGCCAATTGCACGCCAAGTCGGCGTCGCCGGCATATATCAGCACGCGCACCCCGGCGTGGAGGAGGTCGGCGACGTATGCACTGTACGAGAACGACCAGTCGCCCGAACGCACATAGGCCGCCGAGACGTCGCGGTTAAAGGCCGACCAGTTGCTTACCGACGAGTCGACGTGAAGTGCCGCGCGCACAACAGGCTGATCGAGGTAGTTTCCGACGGCTGGGAACTCGGCGCCGCACACGGCGATCGCGCCCAATGCCGTTGACTGCGTACATGTCTTGCGTAGATCGTACGAGTTGAGGTGGGCTGCTGTGTACGGTCCCAATAGCTTCATGCTCCAGCAGCTCACGGCGTCGACACAGGTTTCACCGTCAAGGTCGCGTGGTGACTGCTGGCACTGCTCGGTCAGTGCAATGCACTGTTTGCTGTCCTCACGCATCTGCGCAACCTGCGCGTCCGTCAGAAGCGAGAGGTTGTAATTGTTGCCCTGGGCCATGTCGGCATTGTACTGATACTATAGACGACGAAAATAAGATAAGATGAGACTATCTCAAGAGCAATGGATCTGGTGGACACTATGTACCTGGATGACGGGATCAGTGTGGCCGTTGCCGATCGCAATGCCTTGGAGGTTGATGACGTGCGTGTGCTCGGTAGTGTTCGTGCTGTTTTGATTCTGGAGCCAAATGTAGTGGGCGGCACCTGGCACGTAGTGGCCGCCGTAGCTCTCGCCCGTGATGAAAAACTCCCGTCCGTCAAATTCCGGATGCTTGTCGAGAAAACCCTGTAGGAACCAGTAGATGTTCGCGCCGACGTCTTGCTCGTCATAGTCGGCGTCGTCTTGCGGTGCATTCGAGTACGAGAAGCCGACGCCTGTGGGTTGGTCGAGCCAGATCACGTTGGCGTTGTGGGTCCACGCGTAAGGGTTCGCAGTCGTCGTCATGTTGTCGTTAAGCGTGCACGGTCCGTTCTCAGTAAGCAGCGCCAGCATGCTCGAGCCACCGGGGCCACCCGTGAGCCACAATACGAGTGGGTCTTTGCTCGGGTCGGCCGAACGGGACTCGACAAACCAGTAAAAGTAGTAGTCGTCTTTCTTGTTGGCGAGCTTGATGTAGCCCGCGTCGTACGGCGTCGCGCCGCAACTCCACGGCTCCGACCCGTTAATCAGCGCCGCCGAACCTTCAGAACCCGTGCGGTCGCCACTCGCCGCTGCTGTCGCTGGTGTCTTTGGCGTGTGCTTGGCTGACCGCGACGAGAAAAAGAGCGCAAGCACAAGCGCGACGGCGAGCGCGCCGGCCAAGACGACCTTGGTCAGTCGCGACTGCGAGCGCGTGCGGTTTCGCGCTGGTGTAGACGCCACAGGCACCGAACCGTTAAGCGGCGAGCGCTCGTTCGCGCGGTTGTTCATGGCAGGAAGGCAACAGGAGAAGTGGAAGCACAGAGCTTCTCCCTTGACAGCCCGAAGATCTTCTTGCTTGTCAATCGATCTTCCAGCGCGATCGTATTTCCAGTACCTGGTGTCTTTCGGTGATCATAAATCAAAACCCGATGCAAAGTGTTTTTTGTTCCATACTCTTTCCCACGCCTTTTCCCGGCACTGGAATTCGAGTAAAAGTGTTGGATGCGCGGTGGTGTCGTGTGTTTTGTGTTTTGTGGGACGCCAACATCGCAGGTGTTGGGTGTTGGCACGTGACCCCGAATGAAAATCGTCCCGTCCTTGAACATGTGTTGAGCTGAGACTCATGTTCAAGCTGATCCAGTTGATCCATTGGTCGAGAGTCGAAGTGAGCCTTGTATGATAGACGGACAAGCGACGGGACGAGCAGCGCCAACAAAAAACAATAAATCCACATGCCCAACATTGAAAGTTGGAACTTCCAACACCAACACCAACCCATCGTCACACTCTCCAACTTGCACGATCCGGGCAAGAGTGAGAAAGGCGGCCAAGCACGAAGCCTACTTCTACAAGAACATGGCGACCGAGCGCACGCCGTTGAACGGCGCGACGCCAGCGGCGCGTAACCGCCTCGTGAAGATTGCAGTGGGCGGCGTCATTGCGGCAGCACTTGTGGTCGGCATCGTCACGCTGTCACTCGAAGGGTCCGTCAAATCCAATGCAGCGTCTTCCGTCGCCTCGTCGACCACGGGTTCGTCGGTCACAGCGCCACTGATCAACGGCTCGGAGCCGTGGAGTTGCGGCGCGACGCCGTACGACGCGGGCTACGTCAAGCTCGCCAACAAGAAAGACGACCACTACTTTTACTGGTTTGTCGAGTCGAGCTCGGCCGACCCGAGCAAAGATCCGCTTGTGCTGTGGCTCACGGGCGGCGCCGGCGGCTCGAGCATTTCGGCGCTGCTCACGGAGAATGGACCGTGCACGCTCAACGCCGACGGCCGTACGACCACGTCCAACCCACACTCGTGGACGCAGAACGCCAACATTGTGTGGCTCGACCAGCCCACAGGCGTGGGCTTCTCGTACTCGAATGCAATCGACGAAGACGCCGACGTCGACAACCTCAAGGTCCAGATTGGCGAAAACATTTATTGGTTCTTGCAAGGGTTTCTGGCCAAGCACCCGGAATTTGATGGCCGCGAGTTTTTCATCACGGGCGAGAGCTATGCTGGGCACTACATCCCCAGTGCCGGGCACTTCATCGTTCAGGAAAACAACAAACCGACAACTCCCGACCGCAAGCACATCAACCTCCAAGGTGTCTCGATCGGCAACGGCCTCGTCGACCCGACGACGCAGTACGCGCACATTATCGACATGGCGATTCAAAACAGTTACAACATCACCACGCTCACGGACGCACAGATTGCGCAGATGCGCGAGGACACGCCGCAGTGCGTGGCGCTGACCGAGCAGTGCCAGCAGACGCCGCAGGAAGGCACCGTGTGCGCCGACGCGCTCGACTGCTTTGGCCACAAACTCATAGGTCCCTACTCAGTCTCCAAGCGCAACAGCTACGACGTGCGCAAGAGCTGCACCGAGACTACGACCATTGGCGGCCTCACGGTCTGCGGCCTCGACTATGCGATCGTGCAAACGTACCTCTCACAACCCGAGGTCTTGGCAGCGTTGAACGTCGCCCCCGAAGCCGACAGCTGGGTGATTATCCGCCCCGCCGTCGCAGCGCGCTTTGAGCGCGCCGGTGACTTTTTGTTTTCGTACACCGAGTTTGTGAGTGAGCTCTTGGACGCTGGCGTGCGCGTGCTGATTTACAATGGCGACGCCGACTTGGTGTGCAACTGGAAAGGCGGCGACGCGTGGACGCGTGCACTCGAGTGGAACGGCAAAGCTGCTTTCAACGCGGTGGAAGAGCACACGTTTGTGACGCAGGACCAAGTCGAAGGCGGCGCCGTGCGGAGCGTCGAGAATTTGACCTACGTGCGCATTTACAACTCGGGGCACATGGTGCCAACGGACCAACCGGCCGTTGCGCTCGAAATGATTAACCGGTTTTTCAGGAACCACCCACTGTGAGCAGGCCGTTGTCAATTAAGGAAGCAGCGATTACTAGTAAGCAGGAGCATGAGAGAGAAGTGGAATTTGAAGTGTTGAAATATGAGTCAAGTGCAACAGGATGCACACAGACGACAGACTGGTATTGTACGATCGGTTTGACTGTAGCTTAGTAGGGCGGTGGCGAGCTAGTGGACATGTACTAATAGAAGCGACTGGTCGCTTTTATTGTCGCCTGACAATCACACTCACCATTGGCATGTCACTATTCGTTAATTTGATTGGCTAAAAACAAATGAACTCTCACTGGTTCATTGTGAGCCTCGATATTAAGCGCCGTTTTTGACTTGGTACTTGGCGCCAAGTTCTGTCAGCCCCAAAGCCCTGCCGCAGGCTCACTCCATTACCAAGTGAGATGATCTACACTCAGGACCAGGTGACGGCCGTCGTAGCACGCGTTATGCACGGTCAGGTTGCCAAAGACGTCGCGCTCGATTGCAAGATTCCCTATTGAAGTCTTACAAGCAAATAGGCCTCCCAAAGCATGGGGTGCTAGTCGACAACCAACGCCGTTTCCCCCGCCAGTACTCTCCATGGCAATTGAGTGAGACCTGGTCGACTGGATTGTCGGCCGACAAATCCAGGGTTACCCCGCGAATCGATCGGAGGTGATTAAGAAGGTGACAAAGCTGTACAGTGTACTATCCAGTGCACACTCATGGATGGTGGTATCGGCGCTTCGTCGCGCGGCATCCTCAACTTGCGAATTGGCAAGCTCAGGTCGTGTGTCGGGTACGGAACCAGATTAGTGATGATCTTGTCGTCACAATGTACAACACAATGTTGGACGTTGTGAGGGCACATGTTTTGGCAGCTACTCGGCTCTAAAATATAGACGAGACAGGGTTTTATACTCGCCAGAAATATACAAGATTTTTGGCACTGAAAGGATCCAGCCACGTCTGGACCGACGACGTAAGTCCATCGTTCCATCTAACAATTGTTGCATGTGGCAATGGAGCCGGCGAATACATCGCATCGACTTTTGTTTCAGCCGGGCAGCAACTTCATCGCGATTTGTGAGGCCTGTTGACAGTCCCGGATGCCCACATCACATGTACTGCAAGCGGGTTTATGAAGATGGTGGTGTTCATAGCGTGGATTGGCATCTTTTCAGCGACTTGTTGACTCGTGCGCTTTAAAGATGAGGTGTGAGTTGGATTCACAAGTCATGAGACAGTAGCCAAGTCAATGACTTGGCATGTGAATTGAAGAATATTGCAGATGTGAAATAGTTCGCCACGCTCTCCCTCCGGTGAAAGCTTTCACACTTCTGAACCTCTGAAAAAGTAAACTACTCCATATCCCACAAACCTTCTACACATTCGCGAGGGCTACTGGATTCTGGAAATGACTGCCGTTCATGGCATAGACACAGTCAGCACCTCTCATTGACCTGTTGTATTCGCCATACGAATCTCTGGTCTGTGGACTCACCTATACTTTATACTCATGTTGTTGCTTATTGATACAATGCTGCAACCACCGTTACTGTGCTTGCTACGCTCAGCGTGAAGGATACATAATATTACGCCGTCTTTTCGATCTCGGGAACACCGGATTTGGTCTAACAGAGAGTGTCATGCCATCGTATCGTGGCGTGCAATCTCACCCACGTGAATGGGGTCAAGTTTCAGAGCGGTACGCGTGTTGTTGTCATCAACTCGATGGCTACATTATTGCTGACGACTGGAGATCTTGTGGAGCCGCGGACTACAAAGTGCTATAACCTGCGAAACGCATAGGCAAGCATTGAAATTGAGAGAAACTTTGGGGTTCTCGAGCGCCGCTTCCGAATTCTCCAAGTTGCACCGTAGCCATGCGGCACGCATTACAAAACGGGGAGGATTTGGGGTTGAATAGAACCTCTCGGTACGTCTGACATGACGACATTGTTGTCACCTCCGTCGTGAGCGTCGATAGATCACCAAGCATCGTGTGAAAGTAGCTGTATGTTGGTGAGTAGCATTCTGATGAGACGTAGAACAGAACATACCGAGAAATTGTTTCGCCGCTATGCTGGAATGTCTCTTGAGTTATATTACCAGCCAATGCTTTTCTTTGAAGTGCAGATATTATTCCAACAGGTATATTTTGTGACCGAGGGCCAGTCACATTTGAGAAAATCTGTTGAGGGCTCTCCTGAAGTTTAGAACTCAACGTTTAAGCGTACTCGGTGGTCGGGCGACTACTACGAAAACTATGACGCCCCCCCAGGTCGAGCGCGTATCGCTGCAGCAGAACTATAGTCGGTGCACCATTCACACGGATGGTGCATCCTACCACAAGTGGAATTAGTTGATCGTCGGCCAATACGGTAAGATTTGTGGTCCGCCGCACCGAAAGCCCGTAGCGGTTCATGAAGAGACTGAGCCACTTGTCGGACGCGACAAATTCCCGTGGCCTTCAGCTTGCGTGCTTGCGCTTGGATCCACTCTCTCGACACCTTCAGCTTCAGGAGACGGTGTTGGACGTCGAGATCAGTGTGTCTTCGATTGCGTCGAGCTGCGGTTTTGCGCCACCGCCGCTAATACACATCAGCTTGGGTCTGGCCTGCCGGATCTCGGCGCGCATTTTACACCAGTAGCGAACTTGCGCTGGGGAGATGGTCCAGCCTCTCGCGTTCTGAAAGTACGTGGCAGCACGGGTTGGTGCTTTGGGGCAGTTGTCCTCGATCCAGTCGATGACCTCGAGTTTCTCAGCCATAGACTTGGCCGGCGAGTGGGCATGGCGACAGCTGGGCTTTGTTGTTGGGGCATCGGTGCGTTGGCAAAATGGGGATTGGTGTTGAAGGCAGTCTAGAAATGAGCCCAAATTCGACGGTATACTAATCAGCGCGGTACACTATTCGCTTGGAGACTCTAGAACACCGCCAAAATCTCACCTAATCTAGTAGGCTACATTATCCAGACAGGCCCGTTTATTTGGCAGAACTCGTTAGTATGCAAGCGACGTCGATTCAGACAAACGGATGCCAGATTCGAATTGTCCGTGCGTTCTTACGCCTTGTATTTTGCAACGTATCAGGTTTGTCAATTTTTGCGAAACCTTGACCTCACATAAACTGTACTCATCATTCTTGTAGAACAAATAGACCCACATTAATAAAGTCAAGATAAAATCTAGATACGTCTACAGCATATTTCCTGTTAAATATGAGACGAGTGTTCTGCCAACTTGAGAGTCAGATGGACAAGCAACTTTCTAAATCAGTGAATTATTCATCGGCTGTAATTACAGGGCGACACTCAGCTTTGGATAAGCATGCATAGTCACCAGCAGGAGTCCGTGACGTGGACGGGTGGACTCGTTTTGCGGGTACGGCCTCCACCCGAGATCCGACACTCCTCGGCAAGCGTTCCGCGAATGCTCTATCTTGGCCGCCATCGATGGTCGGCGATATCGTCGCTCGTTAGCAAAGCGAGGTGGAGCGGAGCGGAGGCGGACAGTGTGATCAGCGCGTTGAATACATGGTATGATTACATGCATTGACATCAGACTTGGCAGAACTCACCATAACTTTGCTTGGATTGGAAAGAGTAACGCATTGCGTATTTTGCAAATATGCTTTTATATTCTTTAGGGCATTCCCATTTTTCTAGAATTACTGCCCAGGTCGGGGTGTAGACCCAAAATCCAGTTAGATTATGATTGAGAAAACTCTTGAGAAGAGCTTGGACAGTAAGAATTTCCAGTGAAAATAGTCGGAGATACAGTCCAACGGATCTTCGCGTCGTAGCATGATTCTGGCGCAAGCGTGTACACATGGATACTGGTGCTCTTGCCAAAATCTACAGCTGCATGCCCTTGCCTTCTAGTCGATAACTGCAAACGCTCTGGTCGATTTAAGCGATACCTGGACGATCTTGTCGATACCCCGCATACGTACCGCTTCTGAGCAATGTTGTATATTTTCTTGACCCGCGCTTCAACCCTTGACGCAAAGCGACTCGTCAGCGACTGGTACTTGAACCGTTTGTCGTACATTCGCTGCTGCGTTTTCCGCACAATTCCTGCCAAGCAACTGAATCACGTCTCATCTCGTTCCCTAAGTAGCCAGCTGTTTGACGACTCCGAAATATTTGTAATCGTTACACTGAATCAAGGTCCAGGGAAATACGCTGTCGCCCGCTTGCATTTCCAACTTCTAAATCAAACACACTTCAACAGGGATATACGTTACCATTTCGATAGACAGTTCGATATACGGTGAACGTCGTGACTCAATACACATTCCATACCGTCAGTCCAATACTCACTCAATGTCCAATTTTCTCAGCAAGAGTGTCATTTCTCAAAGTCCATGACAGTTTCTAAATTTTGGTTTTCACCTTTTGATCTACATGCACAAATAGGGGTTACCCGCTGCTCTTTCAATTGTTGCATTTTATGACGTGAAAAAATAGGACCCTACAAGTCCGCAGTGACACATGTACTTTGTGTGGATAAAACATGCAACAGGTGATATTGGAGGCGTAGATTTCCGAGTAACAGCGCAAGCAACAGACGAAAAAACGCGAGCCACAGCCAAGTCAATCTCTGCCAGGGCGACAGCCTTGGTCCCCCATCCCGATACCAACTCAGCACACGCATGGAGGTCACTACAAGCGCTGGTGCACGCATACGTCAAATAGACCACCTGAACTCAACTAGATTGCGATGTCCCATCGTTCTACGGTTTGAACAACCCAGTCAGTAATCGAGCTCGCCACCTCCGCGTTGCATCGTATGAGCGAAGTCAACCATCCCGAGCCCCATCGAATCGATTTCAACTGCATTTCCAATCACCCCAACACGTCTTTCGTTGCCGCGCATTTCGTTGAGGTAGCTGACACACTTAATGCACTCGGCGGTAAATCCAACTGTCTCCACTCAGATACGCTCTTTGGCCAAGGGACCAGTGATGCTTCAGGGTCAGCGGTTGCCGAGTCAACCTCCGTCGCCGAGATGATTGTCATCGCGCAGATAGGTGCCAACGGGGTAGTCTCTTTTTCGCTATTGCGGTAAGTGACCAGCATTGTCAAGTCAATAAGATGCCCTATCCGTGAACATCCGTGAGAAACTGACTCATCTCGAGGTCTGGCCGCCACATCAACGCTGAAGAACCAGGCGCCCACACTGAGCAAGGCGCTAGGTGAGCTATGAACCTATGCCTACTTCAATGATGTCGCGGGCTACGGCAACCGCGGGGTGCCTACGTTGGTAGTGATGAAGAGAATCTTTCTCTTGCTTTGGCGAGAAGCATTGAGAAGCATACATTCGCCGGGTTCATGAAGAAAAACGTAATGACGCATTGCGTAGGTGCTGGCGAGGAAATAATCGCTTCCTTTACGTCGTTTGATTAGCTCACAGATTGCCCGACCGGGGTTGATCAAACTGGAAGCCATTGTGACGCGTCTGAAGAGTAAGGGGTGAAACCATGACGTTGGAGTGTTGAACAGATTGATGCAGCCATTGGGCGAGGCGCTGACGTCTGATATCAAGATCGCGGATACCTTTTGGCGCAAAAACTGCACAAATCGGAGTACGGAAAAGGGCAAGACAGCATTGGATTACCGTTACAAGCAAACCTAGGGACGCATATGGCGGGAACATTGGACTCGAAGCGCGTTGGGCAATTCTGAGTGCTGTATATTTTAAAAACGGCCTAATGAAGGTGTGCGGCGATGGTGCAGAAGTCAATTCCAGCGACGTCCGCTTCCGGAGGAGCTTGTGGATTCACAACTGTGTGCCATTTAATTCCCATATGAGGTACATGGCGATGGATTCATTTCAAAAAAATTCAGTTAGGACGCCTCTGATTTTGTGAATTTTACTTCGAGGAATCGTCGTCTGATGATGTGTCACGTTTGCAAACTGGCAGAGGAGTTCAAAATTCGAGAGTTGAACTGCTCTACACGTCGCGAAGTGGTAACGGGCAGAAAAAATCGATCAGTTTAGAGATGCGGGTAGTTGATGAGTCGCGGGGACTCGCTGCTGTGACGATGCTGTGGGCTGGTGGGCGATATTGCGCACCTCCATGAGGACACTGACTACATCTTGCTTCCACGGAGCAGCACAGGCAGGATCTCAACGCAGTGGATATTAAGCGCGTGGGTGTCGACCTCGCACCGGAACGACAAATAGACAAACAGACCGCAGCTATAACCGTCGACTTGGATCAGGTCGTGAGAGCAACAATCGTGAATTGGGGAATAGCGCATCTTCGCCGTTCGTGAGGCTCGTCGCCAGCTCGTGGAGTCTATGCTCGCATCCTGGTGTCGACTTGGAATCGTAAAACTTGATCTATTGGGTTGCCAAGCACACCATGGCGCCGGTCCAGTGCCAATCGCTGAAGTTCACTGGTATGAGCAAGTGGGTAGCACTGTCGTCTGTGGTGAGAGTATGCAGGTGATTGCGTTCTTGGCTGGTGGGCAGCTTGGGCTTGCCATGTTTGTCGCAGAAACACACCAGTATACTTGACCCCGACGTAGATTGCTCGAGACACACTCAGAAGGCACCGATGACTCCGTCGTTCAACCAGTAGGGCGGCTGGAGAAGGTACAATGAGGCAACATGGTAGTCGGTGATGCTTGGGAGACCTGGTATGGACGCAGTTAGGTAGAGGATCATTGCGCGGTTTATGTCTTCAATCGACGTGCGGGTGTACATCCCCACCTTGAGGGTCGTCACGACGTCGTCCTTGAAAATCGACTTGGCTTAAGCTAGGAATTTTTGGGGGATCGATGCTTGGCGGCTGGAGCGTCAGGTGTATCATGTGGCGAGGCGATTCGCTTTTCTCAGCCCCCTCTCCCTGTGAGTGTGTCCGGCAACGGATCTAAGGATTTCCAGCGTCTCCGTACTTAGTTGGATAGGTTCGGTCGTTTAGATCGCTGGTTAGGCGTACCCCAGATGGGTACTAGTTTACAGTACCAACGAAGTACCGTAGTTTCTGGTCCCTCGTTGGAGTGACCAGCATTTTAGTGCCACCCTGGTATGGGGCGTGGATTTAGTGACAGAACCAGGTAGTTTAGGAGCTGGTTCACAGAAGTAGGTAGATTTAAGAGGGCCAGTTACCACTGGACCTCCCCCTTCAAGACTTCGCTTTTTGCCGTGAACCCCTCAAGTCTCCCAGCTCAAGAACTCCAAACAGGGCCACGGGTCAGCTCTAAGGTACGCCGGTGTTTATTAGACGATCTGTAGTGGACTTTAGCGACTGTATTTGGCTGGTGCTTGTGGTGCTTGCGTTGGAAAGAGGAGCTAAACCTCCCTCCTATTCATTACCAAGGAAACCAGTCTATTCTGGGGACTGCGATATTCCATACTGTATTTTTATTTTACTGCGAATATTGTAGCGCTGGGAGCGTGCACAGTAGGAGAGTACAAGGTTTAGTCTGTTTCTAAGAGGTCTACCGGGTAGACGCTCTTCCTTTCCCCTTTGGCTTGGTATCGAGGAAGCCCCCTCCGTGCCTAGCTGGGACTTAGCGAATCAAGGAAGTCCCTCCGTTCTAAGTCCATTTGTATACTCACATATAGATCTTATAGGACACGCGTGGGGAGCACGGAAACCACCCCAATAGTAGAGCGTTGCCTTTAAGATCTACACCACGGAACACATCCTATTAGTGC
>JAADVD010000572.1:0-13898 GCA_023334535.1 Pythium vanterpoolii
TCGAAACGTCGGCTGCTTGGACGAGACCAATGGCCACACAGGCGGCAGTTGCAATGATGGCGGAGAACTTCATAGTCGATGAGGCGCGTCGTGGATCTGGACCGAGGAGCTTGAGCGGTGGATCGCGGATTGCGAAGTGAGACTCCTTCCTCGCCAACAGGCTTTTGATTTATTGGTCTCCATGTCGTAGTTCCCGTCAAGTTGCTGGATTGCTTTTTCGTCGCGAGGTTCCCGCATGCGATTATACGTGATTCAATGGATCCACTGACCTTGATTCGGTTTGTCTTGCACTTCCCTGTTATCAATTGTGCCTGCCATCAATCAAATCCTCTGCCCAATAAAAGGCTTCAAGCGTGTTCTCCATCGTTTCTTGATTTCTTCTATCTGAAAATTCTACTTGGTATTTCTCGGCACGAAATGCACATAGACACCGCCAAACTGGTTCTGCGGTTTGTGGTCTGGCCCACCGATTTCCGTGCCCACGATGTCTTCAATAGTCGTCAGTTGTTCCAGTGCACGATCCAGCAAGTGGAATTCTCGACCAAATTTCACCGTGACTTTGACTTTGTGGCCCTTTGATAAGAAGTTTCGCACGTGGGCGGCCTTGGTCTGGATGTCGTGGGTCTACGCAACAGAACCAAACATTTAGAAAAAACTGAGCTACCTTCAGATCCATCGCCAATACATACCTCGGTCTTGACACCAAACGTGACTTCTTTGTCTTGCTTGGGCTTTGACTGCTTCATGGCTTTCTTGAGCGAGAAGAGCCGCTTTTGGGCATTGAAGAGGCGGCACACCACTTGGCCGTTGGTCTTGGCGACCTGTACGAGGTCGACGCCGGTCGAACGTGCTTCCTGCAGCGCCTGCGCGATCGGCACGTCGCGGCGCATAACGCCATCATCGTCTACGACGTTCACGACGCGCGCGCGGATGTCGCTGTTCATGGGGCCAAGCTTATTCGCAGCGTCCGACGAGCTGAAGCGTACGGTCACCAGCGGCTTGGAGACGCCATAGCGGCTGTAATTTGCCGACTGCAGTGGTGCAAACACACCAGCACGAAGGTTGTGACCTCGTCCAAAGGTTGAACCTATTGGTGAAGCCGAGCGCACCACCAGAACCGCGCAACGGCGCGCGACGCGGGACACCGACGCCATGATGCTCGATGTTAGTTTGCGTCTGGATGTGCGGATGACACACACCAACACACTTGACCAATGTAACCTCCATAAATGAATACCTATCTGGAAAGTGGACCAGTCAAAATTTTATCTCGATGAACCTGTGTAAATGCTTGTAGTAGTTCGTAACTTTCCAGTGTGTTATTGATATTGTTACGTGTTGCACGGTTTTCTCATCTGGCACGGCGGAAACAACACCAAGGTCTCGCCAGCACGTCTCCGCGACTGCTCTCTTCGTCGTCCACGAGACCCTGTACAGCGCAATGGACAACCTGGACAAGGCATTTGAAATGAAGGACACCGCTAGCATGTCGCATGCGCTTGCCACCCATACCGGCGCCACTGAGCCGCCGTTATTCGACGAGTATTATGCGGACTGGACAGCGTTTGATGTCGCCGTCGCGACCGCCATTGAGCGCCACCACCCGATCCGCAAGCGCTCGTCGCTCACGTTCGAAGTGTACAACCGCACCGTCTCCAAAGGTTTCTTTATCAAGCAGAATTGGGGTTCTAATCTCCCATACTAACGACATTCATATCGATAGGCCGCCACGATCGCAAGCCCATTGCCGAGTTTCTAAGCAAGACTTTTAAGTGCACCCACGGCATTAAATTCCGGTCGCGCGGCACGGGCAAGCGATCACGCCATAAACAACGCGACATTGGGTGTCCATTCCATATCTACGCGACCGCCATGGAAGACGGTGGGGGCTACCGCGTCAAAGTGCGGACCCACGATACGCACAACCACGCGATTGGCCCCGACGCGAGCAAATCGGTCGGTGCGCTCCACGAGTCCGAGTACGACTATACTGATGCCGCGCAAGTGGCTGCTGCGATGGTGGGGGGCGATTCGGTAGCAGCAGCCGTAACGCCTCACGTCGCCTCGCCTCCCAGCGACGGTGATCTCCATCTCCATCACATGAGTTCGTTTGCCCACGCCACAAGTCAGCTGCACGACGACCCCCACGTACACCATCACCATCACGATGCAAGCCTTCACGACCATGCCAACGCCGCTGACATTCTAGGGCCGAGCGACGGCCACGACAGTCACGAATCGCTGTTGGAAGGCACGATCGACTCGCATTTGGCTGATTTCTCGACCGCCGCCGAGGCCGTCGCGGCTGCTGCGGCCGCAGTCGCTGCGGCGGGTGAGATATCCGAGACGTCGAGTGGGGATGGGAGAGTCGCAGCACGACCGTCGTCATCAGGCGTACCGTCCAGGTTTGAAGGGACCGCGACTCTCGAAGGGTTGCGGTGCAAGCTGTCGCAGTTTGCTGATGACCGTGATTGGGACCAGTTTCACAGTCCGCGGAATCTGCTGTTGGCATTGGCCGGGGAAATGGGCGAGCTGTGCGAGTGTTTTCAGTGGAAAGGAGATAACAAACCCGTTGAAGGTGCATGGGTTGTTGCTCGGAAGGGTTGGGAGAACGGATACGCTCACTTGTGAATATGTGTGTATGATGACAGCGTGGACGAGTGAGGAGCGCGTTCATTTGGGCGAAGAGATCAGCGACGTGATGATGTATTTGATTCTGTTGGCAGGTGGGTTGTTTGACTCTATCGATGTCTATGGAAAGCTACAACCTGATGGTGTGTGTTCTCTTGGTAGACAAGTGTGGGATCGACTTGCCGACTGCCATTTACGACAAGATGGACAAGAATGCGCGACGATTTCCAGCCGATGCGGTATCGAGACTATATCCCCTATTCTTTACGGGGGTATGGATGGATTTCTCACCTCACTGTGTGGTGCGTCGTATTACGTAGGTCCGAGGGTCGGCCAAGAAGTTTAATGAGTTCAAACGTGCGCGGCTCGACCGTGAGACGTCGTTGTAGAATACTGAGAAGTACTATTTCAGCTGCGCAGCTACACAAACCAAAACGGAAGGGAAGTCAATCGCTGTTTCGACATCACACTACTCTGTCCTACTGGAAAGTGGGGCCACCGCCGCTTTGCAAACAACAAAACGCGGTGCTCCGCTACCACACTTCTCGTTCCCTCTAATCGTCTTCAGCCGCATCGCCATCGACCTGGCGGTTTTCGTTCTCAAGTTTCTCCATCATCTGCAAAAACTCTTTCTCTTCGTTCACGCTCACGACCTTGGGCTCCATCTTGACCGACATATTACCTTTCTTGGCGGCAATGTGTTCCTTGACGGTCTCAATGGCTTCCTGGAGCTTGGCAATGCCCTTGGCCTTGTCGAGCGTGTTGGTGGTCATGACATACATCGGTGGCGCAATGAGCTTCACTTTAACCGGCGTCTCGTCGTCGCCAATGGCCTGCGCAGCCTGTAATGCCGACCGGATCGCATCGATGCCTTCGTACGTAAAGCACGTGACTTCAATGTCGGCGCGGACCTTGATCGGTTGCGGCGTCAAGCGACGGCGGATCTGGGCCTTGAGCGCCGTAAACACCTCGGGCGACATGTCGAGCCCTTCAAACACCGACTCGTCTGTAATGCCCATTTTGAAAATGTCGTACGCGTGCACGTACTCGGCCTGAGATAGACAGCGGTACTTGAGTTTTCAGACCCCACCAAAGACTCTGCTCGTACTAGTTGCGTATCCGCACCTTTTTCTCATCCTCGCTGGGAGTCTCGATCTTAAACTTCTTGTACAGCGGCCACGCAATGCGCTCAAAGAGCGACTCGACGTTCTCGCCGGTTTCCTGGGCCACCTGACGCAGCACACTATTCCCAACCCATCAGCTTTTTCCTCTTCGCTTTTCCTCTTCTCCCTCTAACAGAACGCACCCATGGACGGTCTTGGCCTTGTTGTAGCGCTCTTCGCACTTGGCAATGTCTTCTGGCGCGACACGGCGCTTGGACAAATCAATGTACCCCTTTTCCTTGTCGACACGCAGCACCATGACGACTTCGTTTTTGCCGACGCGAATGAGCTTGTTGATCGAGCGGATGCGACGGCGCGAGAGCTCCGAGAGCAAGATCATGCCTTCAATGTTGTTGTATTCGAGCAATGACACGTACGCACCCATTTCAGCAATCGAGCGCACGTTGACCATCACGAGCTCGTCGACTTCGGGGTACTTTTGCTCGTAGAAGCGGCACTGGAGCGAGAGGATCTCGCTGCCCACGGCATTCTCGTCGACGACCGGCGGCACGGCCGAGATCACAGGTTCAAGCGTCGCCATGAGGAGTAGGTGGTGGTAGTGGTGCTCGAGGGTCGATGCACTAGGAGCAAGGGGAGCGTGTTGTCGGCGGTAGGCACTTGGATGCTGAAGGATATTCCGAGCCAAAATGCTTTCGTGGTTGGACACCACCCAGCGACGAACAGGCCCACAAGAATCCGCATTGTCGATATATGTGAAAATTAGGGAGGCAAATTCACAAATGTCGCTGGCGGGTCGATCAATGGACCTACACTCTGTGTATCGTCACAATTTGACCTCTTCATAAATTGTGTGCGCGACATGACGCAATTTGTGTTCAACCGCTGGCGTATTTTCTGCGACGAGACACAAATTGCGTCGGGGGGACGTGCGTCTGGGACGTGACACAAATTGAATATGGCAAGGAGCGCATGGTCCACACAGCATGTCTGGATTGCCGGAATCGTGGTCTTTGAGGTACTTGCGCTGTCGTACTTTGTGCTTCATGCACCAGCGCCGACCGAAGACAGTGGCCTGCCCGACGTGGCAGTGCTGGGGGACGCACGCGGCTCGTCTCACGTGCGCCAGTGTCTGCCGGCGCACGAGCGCGACGCACGGTTCGCTGACGCCGCACATCGCTGTGTGACCGTGCGCGAGCGGCAGCAAGCGATTGTGGATCTCGTGTACGAAGCCAAAGTGCTGTTGGAGAATCTCAGCATTGTCTACTGGCTCGACAGCGGTTCGCTGCTGGGCCAGTACCGCATGGGCGACGTCATGCTCTGGGATTCGGACGCCGACATGGGGATTTTGAGCGAGGGTCTCGAGCGGCTGCGCGCAAGTGTCGTGGAAGTGTCTCCTGGATACGAGCTCAACGTGTGGAAGAGTGCTCTCCATCCAGCCCATGACCGAGACGAGAATATCCCCGTGCGCCTCGTGGAGAAAAGCTTTGGGTTCTACGTCGATATCTTTGTGTTTTACGCGATCAAGGATCCGCAGCGGCCGGACACGACGCTGCTTGGACCAGCTCCGTCCACATGCTGGATCAGCTGTGCTAAGTGTCCATTGATTCCTGACCACACGGATGCCCATGGTGCGGTCGTTTCGTCGGTAAAGCAGTTTGCCGTTCCGCAAAACTGGATTCTCCCGACAAAACCGTGTTACCTCAGCAACTACGAAGTCATGTGCCCCGCGCACCCTGCTCCGTATCTGCAGCATCTTTACGGCAGTGACTTTCTAGAGCCCAGGGTGTGGTGAGCGGGCACGTAGTACCACCCCACGCGTCGAACTGCCTCCACGCCGTCGCTCCAACTGGATACACCACGATGGACTCGCGTGGGACTTTTTCGGCGGCATGCACGATTGGCGACCACAGCTCCCACGACGCAAGCACTTCTTCAATTTTCATAAAGCTGTCGAATCGGCCGTGTGTAGCGTCGTGGAGAAGGCTATCGTATGCCGATATCGGATCGCCCAGATGCCACGGCAAGGGGGATGCTTGAGTGTGGAGAACCGTCGATGGAACAAACTCGCCGGGTGCTGAGGCCGACCACGATGGAGGTGCATTGAGCTCGCCAAGAACAGCGCACTTGACTTTGATGCGTTCACCAGACGAGCCTACACCACTTTGGATCGTAAAGTCGATCGAGCACGGCGTGCAGTTGTCGCTCATACTGGGGTCACGTTTGAACGTCACTTGGACGCTGGCTAATCGCTTGTGAGTCGCCTTTGCAGCCGAAATCGAAAACGTGGTGGCGGCCCAATCGGCACGGATGCTCTCAATGCGGGTAACCGCGGCCGTCGCGGTGACGCTTCGATTCGACACGCCGGGATTGTAGCCCTCGTACTGGCCGACAAGGACAGATCCAAGTGGTCGAAGCGATTGCAAAAACCGAGTCATCTCGTGTGGACATAACGCGGTAAGGATGTCGTCGCCGCTGAAAGTACGTGACAATGTGGGCATGTCGCAATGCTGGAGCGATGGCGATACGACGGCACCTAGCAAAAGCTGGAGATGGTTGGCCATCACATCGCGAATGATGCCACTGCTAGAAATTGCGTAAGTCTCCATCAGACAGGTGCACACATACTAGTATAAGCAGGTGTCAATGATAATTCTACCTGTCAAAGTAATCCAGTCGGTGCTCGCACGTCTCGGTCTCGCTCATCAGGATTTCAATGTTCTGGATGAACTTTCCATTCCAGAGCCGAGCCAACGCGTTAGCGTTGCTTCGCACGAACGAATCGATCACGCGGAGACCTAATTTGCCTGCGTAGTGATCCATGAGCAGCATCTCGTCGTCCTATGTGAGAACCACAATCGCCTTTAGTAGGCCACTTTGAGATAGAGTGAAACGTCTGGACTTACGTGGAGAACTTTGCGAAGCCCAAACGCCAGTGATTCAGCGGACCCCAGATCGCGGCCAAACGGCTTCTCGATGACGACGCGAAAGAAAGCGTTTGATCGAGTTGGCCGAAGAAACGTGGAGAGATGCTGGGATGTCTAAAAGTAGCAAGCATTGTAAGATTGATGGTGCGCGTAACATTTGGACGCAAGCGATAGATTGGCTACGAGACGCACCTGCAGAAACGCTTGCGGAGGAATCGCGAGGTACACCAAGCGTCCGCGTTCAGTCCTGCCTTCCTCACTCAGCTCGCTGTCCTGACGACCGAAAGTGCGAGACAAAGTCTCATAGTCGTCTCTTGTCTCAAGCGTCGTATACTGGATCTTTGGTATAAACTGGGTCGTGTAAAATCCTCGGCACGTGTTGCTCTCCTCACTGTCTTCTCGTCCACAGACGCGCGCGGCCCAGTCGGTCGTGAAAAAGCGGCTCTTCCACCGATCCCCATCATCTTGGGAATCTCTAGCTGCTGCCGTGAACAGCACATGCTGCCCATGTAGCAACCGCGCCTCTAGGGCAAGCCGAAAGCACGCCACCCATAAGTACTTGGCCGCCAAGTCGCCCGTGGCGCCGACAACAATGACCCGCAGATAGGTTGGCTCGGATTCTTCTACGGCGCGTTGCTGTGCTTGTGTCTCTTCTGTTGCCTCAGCCGCAATGCCGATCGCAGCGATCGCAGCAATAACGACAAAGAGCGCTCGTCGGTGGATCAGTGGTAGTGACGCCATCGGTGTCAGCGCTTCTTGCTGACTGACTCCTCCAAGGCGATTGGTGAGACCCTGTCAATCCCTTTCCATAGTGATTTCATGCCGTATAAATTTAAAAAGGTGTACCCATGTCTGGTCTAGAGTACCTCATCGATATTGACGCTATCACCACGCGACCGCGAAGCGACTTGCGAACGCCGACGCAAAAGCAGTTGGTGAAGTCGGTCGTCGTCCGTCAAGACACTACAGGGACTGTCCAACGTTGGGGCGCCTGGCGTTGGAGAGTCGACGGCCGACGACGACAGAGCGCTTAAGCTGTTGCGGTCTTTTCGGAGTTGCGTCGACGCCGAGGGATCATCGCTGTCTAATGCACCGGCTTGTTCAAAGTACGCTTCAACCACGAATGCAATGACCAAATTCAGCATCATGATGACTGCAATGACGTAGAAACTGATGAAGTAGATGCGGCTCCATTTGGAGGTGACGAGTTCCGTGCCTTCCATAATCACGTTCCACTACAAGCAGCATTGAAATTTAGGGGAAGAGGGTAATTCGTGGAAGAGAAAGCACGCTACGCACGTTGTTGACGAGCAGGAGTTCAAAGAGTGTCGTCAATGCCGACGGGAAGTCATTAAAGTTGTTGGCAAAGTAGTTGGATTTGGCAAACGTGCTTTCACCGAGCCGAGCGTCGCCAATGCGGAGCTTTCCACCAAAGATCTGGACGCCAATGGCAGCGTACTCCATCATCACAATGCCAAGCATGCCTACCCAACTCCACAACCCCACACATTAGCCAACACAAACGAAAAAGAAAGATAGCGGGGTCGCACCGTAAAGAGTCGTAAAGGTGGGCAGCAGCTGGAGCACGATGCTAAACATCGTGCTGAGGGATTGGAGCGCGACCAAGAGTCGCAGGCATCGGAGAAACCGTAGTAAAAGCAGCACGCGAATCCACTGCCAGTTCATGCCGGCTGAGTAGTGCACTTGAATGCTCACTTCAGCCACGACGATCACGATTGTCACGACACAGTCGTATCGGTTCTTGAAACTCTCAAAGTAGCTTCGCCATGGGTTCGCATACATTTTGAAAGCCATTTCCACGAGGTAGAAACACGAAAAGAGTGGCATGTACACTTCCCAGCGTGCATACGCCTCGTTCTGCTGATCAATCTTGGCTTGGATCTCGAATAAAATTGCGACCAAGTTGCCCAAGATGATTATGTCCACGAAATACTCAAACCCAGGGCTCCGGACAAATTCGGCAACAGCCTCCACAGCTCGACTGGATGATCGACGGCGGTGAACTGGAGGATTCATCTTCGCTTTCACTTTTTGCCGTGCTGCAAAACCATTGATCTTGGATACGAATTTAATAAAGGTGAGTTCGTTCTTCTTGCCGACGGCTTCGTGGATTTGATCGTAACTCCGCTTTGGTGGTGTCCTCGTTGTGGCGTCGAAAAATGAGACGACTGGACGCAGCAGTTCGGCGATCAGCGCTTCCAGTGTGTCGCGTGAGATCGTTTTGACTGGCTTCGAATCACCAATTATGTCGTGCGAGTCGCTCGGCAACAATTGAAAGGCAAACTCGAGTGACTGCTTTCGGCGCTTAGCAAAACGGAGCGTACGGTGCGATACTTCTTGTCGATAGTTTTGGTAGATGGAGGCGAACACGAGGTTCATCATCAGAAGTAGTCCAATCAGGAGAAACGTGATGAAAAAAAGACTCGTGTATCGTGCGTGCTCGTACGCTGGCATCATCACGTCCGGGTAATTCGCGGTCGTCAATAAAATGAGCATATTCAGCCACGCGCTGCCAAAATCCGGGAAATACTGACGTCCTTCTTTGGTGCCTTCAAACATCACCATACCAGCAATAGAGTAGATCACGATGAGAACGAGGATCGTGAGCAAGCCGTCCATAACGCGAGGCACGACGCGCAACAAACTCAAGAAGCCAGAGCGCAAGCGCTCGCTCATTGTCAAAAGCAGCAGCGGGCGGATGATCGGCGACGGGACAATCGGCTTGAATTGGTCACTGGAATCCGAAGACGCGGAACGTTCTTGGGGAACCAGCCAACACGCCACGAGAACGACCGAGGTTGCATCCGACAAGAGCAATATCATCTGCACGATATGCCACTTGTTGGCGAAATAGAGCCGCTTCCCAAGGTACTGAAACTTGAGTGCGGACTCAATGCCTAGGATCGCAAGGTTTAACAGTTCGACGACGAGCGTCACTTCTCTCGGCAGAGTTGGCAAGTCCCACATGAGTACGTGTTTCAGATCGCCACACTGCAGAGAAAAGAAGCACCATGATGGTACCTCAAAGAAACTCAACCCGAGCAGGATCGCCATGTTGCTCATCCGTGCAAACTGAAGCGCGTGATACCACCGCTTGTACTGCAGCTTGTGGAGACCTTCCGAAACGTATTGTTCGCCCAGAAATCGTCCGTGGAGTGCATCTCGAACGTACAAGGCAGCCATTTGAATTCGCTTGGCGCGGTCTTCGTCGCTGTGAATTTCCGTGTCGATCGGTGGCAGCATCACTTCAGAGAAGTGAGGGCTTTCGCTCACCTCTGCGTAAGGCGACATCATGCCACTTACTAAGGCGGCTCTGCGTGTCTCGACTTCGTTTGTGTCTTGGCGGATACTACCCACAAAGTCCGGGACCTTGTGTTGGAATAAGACGAACGCTCCAACCATTCCAGCGACCATACACCCAACGAAAAACGTCGACATCACGAGAAACAACGCTCCAATGGACAAGCAGAACCCGACGAGTGCCGACCACTTGGAGTACTGCACAGCACACGAGCTATCGTTCAGTCTTCCACATTTTGCACCAGTGAAAGCGCCCGTAGCGTACCATCATAAACGACGAACTGAACGACGGAGACATGATCTCGTGGTAAAAGCACGCGAAATTCACAACTGCAAAAGTGAAGAGAAACGTCGAGCTGACAATCGGAATGACCGTGTCGACAGACCCGCACGCAATCGCAGTCTGGCTTACCACCCACGCCAGCACAGGCCCTCGCACGGCTGAAAACGGACTGGGTTTGTTCGATACCACGCGTATATGAAGCACCGGCTGATTGGTCTCAACCTTTGGCTGGGGTGGCGATCGGATCCATTCGTACATACTCGCTGCTCCCAAGATATTCGATAACGCCGACGTCAACGTCGTTGCTGCGATGCCGAGGTAGATGACCGGAACCCCCAAGATCGAGTCGACCACGAGTTGTACGACGAACCTCTCTTTGCGGAGGTTGCCATTCTCAACGCAGGTCGCAAGCACCAAGCTAAGTACGCTGTAGACAACACAGCTAAAGACGAGTGCCTTGTGCGCACCGACAATCAAATGCGCCGAGCTTCTTGGGGCCTCTGCTGAAGTAACCTTGGACGGATTGATGACCAGCTTGTCGGCGAGATGCGCGCCGGCCAGCACGCCACAGAAAGCTGGGAAAAATTCGCCAAACATCTTACTCAATAGCTCTGGCGCATGGCCTTTGAGATTGCCGCGTAGAAAGAGAGTCGAAGCCCCAGTGGCCGTCGACGAATTGTGGACCACAAGAAACAGCACGTTACATGCGATCGCCAATAGCACCACCACCAACACAACCACAAGCAGTCGTTTCTGGATGCGGCCGACGACGATGGCTGCCACGGTCAATGCCGCAAGCATGGAGCTCGCAATCAGCACGGTGATCCACGAGCCGTCGTCGTTCCACGGCAGCGGATAGTGCTTTAGAGTAACGCCCAGATAAAACGCCGTGATCTCGGCAAAGCCCAGTAGATAGTACGCACTTGCAATATTAAACGCGAGAAACAGCAGCCCGCCAATCGCGCGTCCAGCGTGTTCGCCGCCCGAGCCCAGCACGGCGTCGTAAAACCCATTGCTGTCGATCTGGCGGTTCTCTCCTCCGCCGCGTTTCTTCGAGGACGCCAAGGCCGAGAGCGAGCCGATCGAAAGGAACGTAATGCCAAACGCCACAAAGATAACGCCCCAGGCGCGCAGCAGACCGACGACGCCGACAATGAGGCCGAGCCGCATAAAGATGATCACGCCAAAGAGACTACAGACTACTGGAATGACGGCGTTTGCAGACCGCCGGCGCGCCGCTGTGGCCGCGGTCTCGACGCTAACGGGCGAACCCAATGGTGTCTCGATCGAGTCGGCCGCGTCGTCGTCGCTCTCGCATTGCGAGTCGCTCCGCACAACCGACCCATACATGCTTCTGGTTTCCGCGAAGTGACTTCAACCATGGGAAAGTTTGCTTCAGTTTAAGTGGCATGTCAGCATGTCGCACGAAGGTTGCGTGAATGGAATGTCGCTTGAATACCAACGGCAACATGTGAGGGACATTTGAAACATGGCGGGAACGATGGAATGGAGACCGCTGGATCGCGCGCTGTTTGTGCCCGAGAACGCGGCGCAAACGCGGTTTGTTGGCTTTGTGCGTGTTGGAGAAGACGAGTTCCAAGTGCGCGTGTCGGGCGTGCGGTACGCAGTGTCCGAGGGGTCACACACGGCGCCGTTGCACATGCGACTGGACGCGGCCCGTGTAGACGCCGAGCCAACTCTTGCAGCGCTGCTGGCCCCGCACGAAGCGCTTCTCAAGGTGAAATGATTTGATTATCACACGTCACATAAAGGGAAACTAACATCATGGTGTTTCTGTGTGTCTGTGTGGGTCTATCAAACAGGTCCGGCTACAGCAGGCGACAACCCTAAGCGGGTTTGTGCAGGAGCTTCAAGAGCTCGTGGCCGTCAGCACGGCTACGCCGCGCTCCTCATCGTCTTCACGCTTAGCTCTACCCGACGCCGCATACTACAATCAGCTTCTGGGGGAATTGGATGCCGTTGGATGGAGGCGTCTCGTCCACCTCAGCGACGACCTACGCAAGCTGGAGCTGCAGACCCAAGACACAAACGGTCGCACGCACACTGTGCGTGTGGCACTCGCACCCGACTATCCCACGACGCCTCCGGTATGCAGTGTAGATGCGCCCGACGAATTTCTCCTGCAGTGGCCGCGTGGAGACACAGGGATAGCGAGGACTCGTCCGCGCCGTCCAACGCTTCAGACGATCGTGGATCAATTCGAACTGTTTCTGCAAACGTACCAGACCTTTTGGAACGTACTCGACGAGATCGACGCAAGCTGCTGCGTGCTCGAACCACACCATCCGTCACGCGCAACAGGGCGACGACGGCTTGCCCTGTTGCGGCACGTGTCGGTCCATGTCCAAGTCAACCCACAGCACCCGCGCGGCCTCTGCGAGCTCACATTTTTCGGCAGTGAGGTAACGGTCGCGCCACTGCGCGAGCGATGGAGTGACCATTTGTTTGAGTGGGAAGACCATCGCTCGCTGCCGCAAAACCTCGAGATCTTGTTGGACGTTGAGCTGCCGTCGCCAGCGACCACCAAGCCCGAGGAGTTTGCACTCGAGTGCGGCATTTGCTATTGCTATCGGCTGAATATTGGTGACGACGGTGATGACCGCCATGTCACCGCTTCAACTGGCAATGCACCAACGGTCGAGACCGTGATCCCCGATCGACTGTGCGAAAACCCCAGGTGCAATCGACCGTTCCATGAAAAGTGTCTATTCGAGTGGCTCAAGGCGCTCCCCACGGCGAGGCAGTCGTTCAGTACTTTGTTTGGAGAATGCCCCTACTGTCGCGAAGCCATCAGTGCGAAGTTTGTGGCATAAAAACATTCTGATTCGCTGGGATCGTGTGTTCGCGGACGAGGCGATGGAAATTGCAACTGTTGCTTCGATATGACGGCTCAAAAGATGTCCATGAAACAGGAGCCGTGGTCACTGTGCAGAACTTGGACGATAAATGACTGCGAGCTTGTGAACATCGCGACCACGTTTTTCGAGGATAGGTGGACATTACGAATCCGACCTCCAAGCCTCATGATCCATGATGCCGCGTGGTCATCTCAGTTCCTTCAAATCGGTTCTTGATATATGATAGGGTTCGTCCTGTGGACGATGGTCGCCCCTTTCCACCTGGAACGGTTTCGGTTCGTTTACAAGAAATCGACCCATCACTGCTGATAGTAGACTTCAATTTCTCCTGGGAGACCCTTCCACGCGGGTTACCGCGAGAAGGTTTTGAAAGAGGACGAACTACCAACAGAGGAGCAAGAGACAGCTGGACACGGCAAGCGTGGTCGCCTGAGCCACGCAAGACTCACTTCGCAATTCGCGATCCAGTACGCAAATTCCTCCAAAAGACCGCGTCCCCTTTTTCCTCCGCCATGAAGTTTTCCACTATCGCCGCAACCGCCGCCTGTGTGGCTATTGGTCTCGTCCAAGCAGCCGACGTTTCGACCGCCAGCGTGCCGGCCATGCCGTCAGCCGCCGAAGCTCTTAAGGCTGTGCAGGAGATTGAGTTGCCACCCAACGTCAAACTCACAGGATCGACCGATGCCATCCATATGTCGGCGAACAAGAAAGGTGAGAACTCGATCACGATTGCCAA
>JAADVD010000573.1:0-13878 GCA_023334535.1 Pythium vanterpoolii
ACCGCCTTTACACAGAAGACCTCTTCGCTCGTGGGCCACCTTCGCTTTGTCCATGCCGAGACCGTGCTGCCGCTGTTGACACTGCTGGGCTACGTCGACAAGACACCGCTGCCGGGGACTGCAACTGCCTCGGAAATCCAGAAGCGCACGTTCCGGAGCTCGCGCCTCTCGCCCTTCATGGCCAACCTCGAATTCCGTTTGTACCAACGCAAGGCAGAGAATGAAGTCGGTCAGCGTGCGTCATCGCAGTACTTTGTGCAAATCCGCGTGAATGAGCAGGTCACGGCAGTGCCAGGATGCGGTGCTTCTGTGCGCTTTCAGAGGTCGAGAACATTTGGGGCTACTACCTCAACGAATACGATTTCCAAGCCAAGTGTGCGGTCTAAAAGAGTACGCAGACTCAGGCGATTTGACCGATGGCTCAATGGCTCTAAAAGAGTGAATAGAACAACGCCTAGGAATCCAGTTGACTCGATCACCTTGGCGTAGCGTCTTCAACACTCTCTTCGTGTTGTGCTGTTCGATGATTTGGTCGCCTTGCGGTTGCGGCACCATCTCTCTTGAGCTCTACACGTAGGATCACCGGAGGAATCCGGTATGGAGAGCTGCTGTAGACACGAGATGGGGCAGCCGTCGTTGCAGACGTTCGAGGTGTCGATGTTGGAAGCAATCTGTCGTCTTTGGAGCTTTTTCTTCTGGACGGTTTTGCTAGTCGGGTGGTCTTGCGGGTGGCGGTGGATTTGTCAATGCGTGGCAGCTGAATGCCGTCTCGGCCTGCAGACGAGGACTGAGATCTGGCCGTGGAAGGTGATGTTCGTGGCGACACAGCAGGTGACGTCGCATTGCAAAGATCGGCCTCGCTTGGTGACGACACGCGCCGAGATCGGGTAGGTTTTCTCGAAGAGGACGGTTTCTTGGGCAGCAACACAGTAGGTGGAGGTTTGATAGTGGTGGTCTGGTCTTCACCCTCTACAAAAATGGACTCCACATCGCCTGGGTCGTTTCGATCACGGAGCTTGAGGACTGGGTTTAAGTAGGTCCTGGCAACACACGCGTTCTATCAGTACCTCATTCGATCATCAGAAAATGCTCTGGCGTAGAATTCACAGTTGTCGCCCGCGGTGCGAAAAGCATTTTTTCTGGGGCTGGTACCACTCGCGCAGATGCGAGTACGCCAGCGTGCGGATCTTGATTTCGTCTTCGTCGTTTTCCTCCAACTGCTGTCGCCACATTTTTTGTCGGTGATCTTCTTCGCGGATCCGTGCTTCTTCCTGGGCTTGGGCAACTGCCGCTTCGTATCGTAGACGCTCTTGTTCTTCTTGCTCTAGACGGCAAAGTTCCTCCTCTTTTGCTGCTGTCGCTTTCTCATAAGCGACTCGCACTTCGTGTTCGTGATTCTCTCGTGCTATACGCAGGTTCAGTTGTTGCTTGCGTAGTAACTTCTCAAAGACCGAAGTGCACAACGGCGGTAGGATCTCACTATACCACTCGAGTGTGAGCTGATCGACGGCTTGTTCTGCTTTGGACGTGCGTGGTGAGGTACACGTCAAGGAGCCTGTCAGTGGCCGCCTGTCATTCTCACTGTCCACACTACGGGCGTCGTTCTCCTCCAGCTGAGGCTCTGTAAGTGCTGGTCGATCTTCTTTCACGACTTCTTCCATCTCACCATCGCTAGACATGCCATACAACCGTATTAGAATTGAGTGAGGCTCCGCCTTAAGTACTTCTACTCACGCTAGGATGAGTTCTTCTTGTGGCGGGTCCGAGGTGTCAATCTCGAGTCTCAGTGCATTGCCCACGATTGTCATCTCCCACGGTATTGGCTCTGGTGAGAACACGCTCAGTGGTGGCCCAGCACGAAGTTGGATATGCTCGTCGGGCACCTCGCTAAACGCGCTCTTGCCTATGACTTGCAAATACGGAAAACACTGGCGCCAGTGGTGAAACTGTGTTGGTCTTGAGAGGCGGTATTGGTCGCTCATAAGGATATAAGAGGGCGTGTTGGGCGGTGGCGCATCTAGAGGGTCTGATAGATCACTTTCGTCTGCAAAGAGCTACAGAGGTAGAGGAACGTGAGGTGGCTCTTCTAGTGTCAGGTAAATAGAGGAAGCGTTTACCTTGGCGTCGGTGGCTTCGAGCAGCTCTTTCACACGCCGCTCGGCCTTGTCAATAGCCAGACATAACCATATTAGTCTCATGATTGGAACCGTCACGTGTACTAGTATCTTTCATCGTCATACCTGCAGGTTGAAGTTCTCAAAGGCGTCCATGAGGCCGTGGCCTTCGCCATCGCTTGACGTCTGATCGTCGTCAACGTCGGACGACCTGCGTGTTCGCCGCGGGTCCAATTCCCATAGAAACGCGCGACCATTATAGTCTTCATCGCTATGTGCGTCTTCACCTTCATTGGACCCCAGTGAAGAGGATGCCTTCGCATCGTCCATCCGCCATGACAACAGCTCGTGTGCCATCTTCGGTTGTGTCGTTTCCTTCAGAGTTTCCGTCTTCAACGTCCCTTATATAACGTGGGCCACACTATATTCTTATCGTCGTTAACGTGGAACACACTAACATCTTTGCCCATCGCATCACCTCTTCCACTCAACGCTGTGTGCTAATGGCGCGGATTCGATTCGTTGACGCACGGCTTTTCCCTCCATACAAAATGGAGCATACGAATCCTGCGTGACGGGAAGCGCGTGTTCGATGTGTATCCTGCACCAGAAGATTCGCCCACCACTTGCAAAGAGATTCGAAAAACTCGGAATGACGTGCTGCCATCAGCCACGACCGACTGACAGATCCATGCATTCCATCACCATCACTTCTCTAACTCCCTCCTCTTCAACCGATCGCCTCCTCTGATCATCATGGTGCTCAGTATTAGCGTCACCACAAGCGCGCTTGTGGCGATCGCCTTGTCATCCTCAGCAGACGCTGCAGCGTTCGATCTCGCAACGTCGCTCGCGACCAAGACGCCGTACTGGGACCAGCGCAACGACCCGCTCGGCCCCGGCTCATTCGTTGCACCACTGTCCCCCCAAGAAGAAGCACAGTACACGCTCGTACAAGTGCAGAATGTCGTGCGCCACGGCACGCGGTTCCCCACCAAAGGCAACGCCGGCGAAATCCAGGAGCTCCTCATCAAACTTCAGACGAAGTATGGGGAGCTAATCCCTGCGTGGCTTAAGACTTATCAATTGCCCTACAACGCCTCGATCGATGGACTGCTCGCGCCGCACGGCGCGGACGAAGCCAAGCAATTGGGTATGCGCTCGCGCGCGCGCATTGGTGCAGCATTGCCGGCAAGCTTCTCGGCTGACAAATTCATTCTCCAGAATACCTACAAACCTCGCACCAAAGATACGGGCGTTGCGTACGTGTTGGTAGTGGTGAAGACTGGCTAGAATGGTGCCTGAACTGACGATATGGTGACAGATTTGCAAGCACGTTCTTCACGAACCCAAGCAACGTGACCTACATCGAGTACAAGAAGGATAACGTACGTTTTGTCTACTACTAGTACACCCCATCGTGGTATTAATATTTTATGACTCTCTACTTCACCATAGGATCCGCTGCTGCGCTTCTACGACGAGTGCCCTCGCTACGTGCGCGATGCCCAAGACAGTGCTGAGGCCAATCTCCAGCTCACGACGTACAAAGCGTCGCCAGCATTCCAGAAGAACATAGAGCTTCTGCGCACGGGTTTAAACCTGCCAAAAGACGCCGAAGTGACCGAGACTGACGTCGAGTCGGCCTACGCCGCGTGTGCTTTCGATATGGCCATGTTTCAGAACCCCAACCAGTGGTGTACCCTCCTCACGGAGGAATTCATCAAGTCGTGCGAGTTTGCAGACGATCTCGAGACCTTTGTCGAGAGCTCGGCGGGCACCAAAATCAGTTATGAGATCTCATCGGTTTTGCTCCAAGACATTCACAAGTTTATGAAGGACTTTACCCAGCACAAGACTTCGGTCGTGGGGAATTTTCGCTTTGTCCACGGCGAGACCACGACGCCGCTGCTGACGCTGCTTGGGTACACAGACAAGACGCCGTTGCTGGCGACTTTTACGCCAGCGCAGATTGACAACCGCAAATTTAGAGGCTCGCGGCTTGCGCTGTTTTTGGCGAATCTCGAGTTTCGCTTGTACACCCAGAGCCCCAAGATTGGGAATGGCTGCGTTTCGGGCGACGAGCCGCAACCGCCGCTTCAATACTTTGTGCAGATCCGTGTGAACGAGCAAGTCACGGCCGTGCCGGGCTGCAATGGCAAGGTCTTTTGCCCGCTGTCAGAGGTCGAGAAGCTCTGGGATTACTACCTAAATGTGTACGATTGGGTCGCCGACTGCAAGATCTGAGTCGACGTCTTCGGGAGTAGATCACGTGGGATGTTGACGCCAGGATTGGACACGTA
The DNA here is from genome assembly GCA_023334535.1 of Pythium vanterpoolii. Taxonomy (NCBI): domain Eukaryota; phylum Oomycota; class Peronosporomycetes; order Pythiales; family Pythiaceae; genus Pythium; species Pythium vanterpoolii. The sequence goes on from JAADVD010000573.1 coordinate 4,418, forward strand.
GTGCGTCTACGTGCAGGGATGGAGTGCGTAGCTTTGTGCATATGATTTCGCCGTTGAAATGAAATTCACGAATCTCCGTATGAAAAGCATGGCAGACTCTATTCCAGACACGGCACAGCTAATTGATTCGAACTACTGTGGCTGTCGTGGGAGAATAAATTCGTAGAAAAAGTCTGCCTTAGTGATGTGCATCCGCAGTTTACCACCAGACGCCCATGACTTCAGATCATCGTCTATCAATATTGGCGTCACGACTGAGGTCGTGCAACAGAGTTGAGGTGACACTACCGATGGTATTGGAATACCATTGGTCAACTGCGCATAAGGCGGTCTTAAGAACCGAAATATGCACTCCAGCGCGAACAATTGGGTGCTGATGGGCCTGCTGGGAGCGTATCAACTGGATCGTGCAAGTGTGCCGTCTTGCCGCAGCTGGCCGTGACTCATCATTTACGGTTCCCGGTTCCCAGCAAATCTGTACGCGATCACGAAGCGAGGTTGATGAGTTGACTATCGGACAACTACTGTATCATGGCCTTCTCGTCGGTGGTCGAGAATGTCCGCTGGATTCAGAGCTTGATTCAAACCTCATCTTAGTGGGTACACCTTGCAGTGGAAGGACAAGGCGCCCAGCAGCTTGGGTATATCACTTCAAGATACTGCAGTGACTTGAAGTACAGCACACTCCCTCCTAGGTTTGCGAATCTGGACAGTTTGCAGCCTGCTGAATGTCATTAGAGTTCAGTGAATGTCAGTACTCTACAGCCACCACCCACTTCACCCTCGTTGGCATTGAACAGTCGTATGGGTTGGTCATGCCAACTAGGCCACCTCCAAAACTATATCGTTGTGAAAATAGATAGAGATGAGTTTGCTTTGTCTGTTACTCAAATTGCTGCCGCATTTTCATCACCTTTCTAAATCGTTTTTGTATGTGAACACACAGAGCACAGGGAAGAGTAGTTAATTTACCCATCAATGCCCAATCTTCGACACCCACATCCATTTGCGGCTGTCAGGCTATCTGACAAAAATAATCTGATGCAGTAGTCTTACCTCACAATATTGAATCCAAGTGTCCTAATCCACTGAATTAATAGCCGATATGGATCTCATATATCACAGGCAGCGGGAAAGAAGTCATTAGACCAGCATGTCACAACTCAAAAGGTACCGCGTACTGTACCGGTTCTGTACCCACTTAGTCATTACAACGAGAAACTCCATATTAAATGTACTAACCTCTCTCCTCCACTCGTGGGTGGGAAACCAAGGCTCCGACCGTGTCGAACTCTCATTCCGCATTTCACCTCCCGTCGCACAAGTCTCTCCTCCATCCTCTTCATCTCATATTCGCTATATCATGGACGAGGACAAGCCATCATCTGCGTACAAGCCCGCGCCGCCGTCGGCCATACCGATCGACATCCGCCACCACACCGATGCGACCCACGACGCGAACGGCATTCGCCTTGGTGCTTGGAGCGCCGAGATCTGCGGCTGCTTTACCGACTGCGTGCCCAACTGCTGCATGGCGTACTGTCTGCCGTTCATTTCGGTCGCACAGATTGCCCACCGCATTAACGTTGCACGCTACAGCCTCGTGCTCATTGTGTTCCTCGTGCTCTACTTGACGATGGTCGCACTTGCAGCGTTTTCGTTTTCCGCTGCGTACTCCCAAGCCCAAAAAAATACCAACTCCATGTTTGACTCGTATTACCGCGGCGACTACAACGGTTACGACTTGGAGGTCAGCTCGACGAGCTTCGCATTCAGCTCGACCGCGCAGTTGATTAGCTTGGCCGTTTCGCTGCTCTACCTTGTGCTGATCTGGCAACTGCGTGCCAAGGTCCGCGCGCGCTTTCAGATCCCAGGCAACTGCTGCGGAGACTGCTGCTGTGTCTGGTGGTGCTCGTGCTGCACAATTGCGCAGATGGCGACCCACGTTAAGAGTTACAAGCCCGGCTCGTGCGACTTTGGGCCACCTGATATGCTCCCAGCGTACGAGTAGGCGATCAGCGCGATGCAATGTTTCGATATGATCTGTGATAGTACTAGGGCTTGGAATATCATGCTTCCGTCGGATCTCAGCTTTTTCGTTGCTCATACTAATACCTGGCCTTGAACGCACTACAGAGAATTGGATCTCGCTTCAAATGACGTGGGAGGCCGCTGGTCTCTTGACAATATATCTGTCTCGTCATACAATATTCTACTAGTATTACAATGTAATCTTCGCACACGGTGCGATTCGCCTTCCGTTCCCTCACCAGCAACTACCGGGAAGAGCACGCTTCATCCTCTCCGATACACCACCGCAACGGGTTCGTACCTGGAAGGTGGGATGTCGAGCTAAGTAACTGGCGTCGTTTCTGCGGGCAGTACGGATGGATCGCATGCGGTCTCCCGTGCGTCGCAGTCGCGCAGATCTCGGTGCGCATTGGCGCCGACACGTACGGCGGGGCACTGACCAAAGACATGATGTACATCGTCAACTCTGGGGACTCTTCTTTATCCTCTCTACAAACCGCGATCTCATTGGAGAGTTGAGGCGTGGAGTCGATTTCAAGTGGTGTTCGTCGCTGCCATCTCCGCCATCGTGGTGTCGATCGTTCTGTTCAATTCGCTTGTCAAGCTCCGCTGCGAACGGTTCAGTATCGAGGGCTCCGTGGAGGACACAAAGAAGTGGTCGGCGCTTACGCACTGTGTGCGATCGCGCAAATTGCAGCGCACGTCCAGAGCCCACGCCTAAAAGTTGCCCCCTCCCTGCGCCGGACGCGTGGTGGCCTTGCATACTGTAGAGATCATTGTGCAGGACGTTGAGCGAGTCAAAGTACTGTACGCGGTTCCATGAGTCCATGGCTTATTGACCTTTTGGATTTGGACCAAAATTGGCAGCAGTGAAGAATTGCACCATCATCGTTTGGAGCGAAGGCTGCATTTGCTTTGAACCCTAATCCGACTTGAACTTCATCCTATCAACTAGTTTGATGACATTGTAGAACAAACTATTAATTCAAGGTTATGGATATGAGGAGGTCTGAGGACGGTAAGCTAAGTATAATAGTCCAGAAATGAATTAGACATTATAGAAGTTTATTTATTCTCATGGGCGCCTCTAAGTACGGATTATAGCTGTTACAAATGCTGACCACAGTGGTGCTTCGCTCTATGTCGTCAAGGTCGACACGGAGAACAGTTCCGACTCGTCACTTCCCTTAAGACCTCTTCATAAACTCCATGGCGTCCTCCATCGCCGTCGGCGCGATGCGGCAGCCCCTCGCGCCAGAGGAACCGCCGTACGTCAAGCTTCCGTCCGCCAAAGGCGCACGCTCGGACCGGAAAACCACGCTCGGCGAGTCGTCTCTGCACGACCGAGATGAGGTCCATCACACGCTTCACCCGCGCGACTTTGTACGCGGTCGATGGGCCGTTGAGCTGAACGACTGGCGCGCGCACTGTGTCCCCAACGGCTGCATGGTCTGCTTCTTGCCGTGTGTCTCGATCGCCCAGATCTCGGTCCGCATCGGCGCCGATTCGTTTTGGGCCGCGCTGCTCAAGCAGTTCGCGTTTACCGCGATCGTCTGGGCACTGGTCGTGCTGGAATTGGTGTACTGCTATCGCTACGTGACCTCGATTTTCGGCAGCGGCACAGAAGGCACATTGACACCGCCGATCGTGATTTTCTCGGCGTGCTTTGTGGTCGTGCTCGTGTCGTTTGTGTGGGTGCGGTCGCTCGCGCGACTCCGGACGCGTGTGCGCAAACGGTTTAAAATTCGCGGCTCGCTGTCCGACGACCATTGCGCCATGGCGTGGTGTACGCCGTGTGCGGTCGCCCAGATGGCGACCCAGGTCAAGAGCTACACGCCCGGGAGCTGCGACGTGTACGCACCCGAAGCGCTGCCCGCCTACATCCCATAAACAAGCAGTTCGAATTTCAAGGTTGCGGTACCAATATATTTAATTTAATTATTTGATGGATGCAAGTCGTTGGGACGATTCAATACCGGTACCAGACTCCCTGTCAATGTTGCAAGAACCGCGCGTTACACCCAGTGAGTGGAAGTGTCCACCACTCATGTTGCAGAGTACTTGAACTCTGTAGTTTCATTCCACTGTGCCAACGCGAGATCATGGCGGCGAGTTTAGTGAAGATTTGACTCGACACTAGCCTCTCTGAGCATCCTGTTTCAGCTTCCTTGTCACGCAGTCGATTTATCCCTCGCGTACTCCATCGTGACATCACCGACGTGGTGTCATCATCATTGACACCGAATCAACAGCCGCCAAATACATATTCAAGATCGCCCCGGCATTACAAGGCGGGCCGCTTCCGCCGGAGAACGGCACCGAAAAGCTTTCTTGCCTAACGATTTTGTGCGCGGCACTGGGGGAATCAACCTGAACACCTGATGTCACCACCATGTGCCGAAGGGATGGAAGGTGTGTACTCTGCCGTGCGTCTCAATCGCCCAAATCGCTAAGCGAATGGCCACAGACGCGTACCAAACCAAGCTGATTATGAATGTGCTTGTCTGGACATGCATCGTCGCGTTGATCTATGTTCTCCGCAACGTAACACCACAATCCCCACACAACGGCTACTCAAGCCTGTAATAGCTCGTGGTCGTCATTGTGTCTGCGTGCTTAAGCACACGTGTAGTGACCTTGCTGTGGGTCCGTACACGCACCAATCTCTGTACTGGTGTCTGCGAACGGTATGCTTTTGATGGCTCGGTTGCGGGCGTCTGCACGCCATGTACGATCGCGCAGACAGCGTCCCAGTTCAATAGCTAAGTGCATACAGAGGCTCATACGATAACAGGGTACAAGATTAGGAGCATTAGAGCATCCCCCTTCGGCAAAACGTCCAGTAAACAGGAGGTTACCTGTGTAATTTTTGCTTCCCACCAACCAAGGCAAACGGCAAAACAGCAAAAATTATTAAGGCAAATTTTGAAAAAACGGCAAAATCGGTGGTGTGTTGCCAAAACTCCAGCAAAAAGGGAGACTTAGATTTACTGATAATTCTTAGAATATACTGATAATCCTCCGAATCAGTCAGAATCGGTCGGATTGTGGCGGCAAACTCGGGCGGGGAAATTTCAACTCGCCACTTCCCAAAGAGCACAAAAAGCACAAAATCGTACACAACAAACGCCGCAGGCAAAAGACGGTCGTAAAGCTCTCTGTTTCCAAAATGCCTCGTCAATTCTGCCGGAGATAGGCGGGAGAGAGACCGGTAAATCGCTCAAACGGGTAATTCTGCAACGGTATGAATGGTTTGCCGGAACGTTTTGCCGTCCACGGGTGAACATGCTTTTAGAAATCCCCTTCGAGCAGCGTATCTTATCCGTCGGAAATTGAACCCACATTTGACTCCGAATAGGCTCGTTTTTGCACATGATTTGCCATCAGCTACATCTGGAAAACCTCGAATTTGTTGGATTGTGATATCATCAAATCGTCAATAACAGGTTGTTTTTCATCCATAAATGCCATTTCGTGATCAATAGTAGTCAGATGGGAAGCTCATAGTGTGATGCCGCCATTTTCGAGATTCGTGATGCGTCAGTCCCGCATTCTACGTATAGTTGGCGAGCAAGACGGCCGCCAACATGAAGCGGTCCACGCGCAGCGATGTGCGGCTTGCGGTGCTCTCGCTATTGGCGCTGGCGTACGTGGGCGTGATGGTCTCCCAGTTCACAACGCTCTCGTCGCCGCTGGCAGCGCCGCGCGATGCCGCGAAACAGACAACGACAACACTGCGCGGGCATCCCACGGCCAGTGACGCCGCGGCAGCGCGCGCGTCAGTGACTGTGGCAGTGCATACCACGCCCGCACCCATGGCCGTGGCGCCGACCGCAGCACCAGCAATAACGTCGTCGCCCACACTGCGTGGCCACCGTCTGATGGTGTTCGTTGTCAACTTTGTCGACTCGCGGCGATGCGGCCAGACGCTTGAGTCACTGTTTGAGAATGCCGCGGCGCCAGAGTTACTGCGCGTGAGTATCCACGACCAGATCCACGAAGCGCGCGGCGATTTACCATGTGTCGAAGAATATTGCCAACGCGTCGGCGAGCGGACATGTCGCCGTGCACAAATCGTGACCACCAAAGTCGATGCCGACGATGCCAAGGTATGTTTTGACCACACAGAGACGGGATTCCACGAACAATAATGAATGACTGTGATGTTGGATCAATAGGGACCAACGGTGGCGCGGTATATGACCGAGAAAGCACTAAGCAACGAAGACTTCTGTCTCGGCATCGACTCGCACATGGTGTTTGTCCCCAAGTGGGATGAAAAAGCTGTGACGAATTGGGAAGCAACGGAGAACCCGAATGCCATTCTCACGGTGTACCCCAAATCAACGCAGTTCCTCACGGACTCTTCCAAAGACAACAAAATGGGTGTCATGTGCACCGCCCGCATCGAGCAGCCGGATCCGGATTCCATGGTCCAGTACCAAGGTGTTGACTGGATCGATCGAGACAACATGACAACGCCTCGGCTCATGTCGCAGTTTGCCGGTGGCTTTAATTTTGGGCCGTGCCAAGCCTATCGGGACGTGCCGAATGATCCGCATACCCCCATTCTATTCTACGGCGAAGAGTACGTTCGCGGCGCGCGGCTCTGGACCGCAGGTTATGATTTCTATGCACCGTCGGTCGATATTTTGTTTCATTATTTTGAAACGCGTACGAAAATCTGGGACCAGGATTGGAGTACCCGATATCTTATGGCCGAGCGCTCGAAGCGGCGCGTGCGGTTTATGATGGGGCTGCCCGTGTCGGTCGATGACTTTGACCACGCGGAGCTCGACAAGTACGGACTCGGGACAAAGCGCACGTTCAAACAGTGGATACAGTTTTCGGGCATTGATCCGACGGCGCCGTATACCAGCACGACCCGCTCCCAATTTTTAAATTGTGGCGAGCTTCAGCTCGTGCCGTTCAAAGAGTGAAACACTTCCAGACGCTACCATTAGTTCTTCTTACACAGAACATTTGCTTAACAACGGTGTCACCTCCACAATTATACTAGTACCATACTACCTGTATAGCTGCCACTGGCAAAATCTCGCTTTGAAGGCAATGGGTTTGGCTGCTGAGCGTGAACGCCATCATCACTAGGGCGGGATTGTGACCTGATTCGCTCTACCAGACCCAGTGGACTCCTGTGGAGAGGAACTCACAAGAAGCAGTGCCTTGGATCCCTGTCCTTTCTGTTGCCCCCATGTCTGGGCTGGGCTCGCTTTCTTGGCGAGAGAATCTCTGTAACAGTCATAACAGGAGGTAGCACACACGCACTGTAGAAGGTCTCGAAAGAAACGCGGCCAACTCGAGTTGATTCCGTAAGTCAACTAGAGGCGATCGACTAAAAGCAAAGGGAGTGTGCAATTGTAAGAGTGAACGTTTGGAAGCAGAACGTTGACAACTTAGGGTCTCGGATGCGTGTGTTCCTTCTTGGATAACCGAGGAGGCGAGACAAGCAACCCAGTAAGTTGGCATTCTCGCAGGCTGATAGAAGGAAATTTGGTGCTAGATCTTTTTATTCAATCCAGTGCCTCACTACAGCGGCAAGGGGTTTGACGCTGCCATGTCCTTGTGACTGTGATACGTGTTCAACCATTTCTGTGCTGAATTTCTCAACGAGCATCCTGATTTTTATGGACGTTTTATGCACAATCTGCCACGTGTGACTTGTGGCATCCACGTTATTTGGGAAGATACTCAAGTTTGTGTGGATGCGGAGTCCGTGGGTGCACAAAAATCATCTCTCACTCCCTCCATAAAACACGCAAAGCAACCTCTATACGGCATGTCTCGAACCCTTGTCTATCAGGCTCTCATTTTTCAACTTGCCATCAATCTCCAGACGTCTCCTATCCTCACCTACCAATGGCGGACATGAAGTTCAAGACGCATAACGACCAAGGCCGCGACGCCAACGGCATTCGCGTCGGCGAGTGGGAGGCTGGACTCTGTGGCTGCTTTACGCACTGCGTTCCCAACTGCCTCATGGTCTGGTGCCTCCCGTGCGTCTCGCTCGCGCAAATCTCGTCGCGCATTGGTCTCTACAAGTACAGTACCGTGTTGCTCGTGTCGCTGTTTACCTACGTGTTCCTCGTCGCGTGCAGCGCCGTCTCGACGATGCTCATGGGCGACATCTTTGACGAGGCGGTCGCCGAGGATCCCAACGCACTCTCCTACACGCTCGGCCCCAGGGCCACGGCCACGGCCGAGAAAGCGAGCGGACCGCTCTGGGCCATGGAGGCGGTCTCGTCCGTGGCCGGCGTGCTCTACTTGTGCGTACTTTTCCAGATGCGCGCCAAGGTGCGCGAGCGCTTCCAGCTCCCAGGCGACTGCTGCGCCGACTTTTGTGTCTCGCTCTGCTGCGGCTTTTGCTCGATTGCGCAGATGGCGACCCACGTTAAGAGCTACAAACCCGGCGGCTGCGACTTTGGTCCGCCCGACACACTGCCAGCGTACCAGTAATCGTACATATCGAGGAAACATAGCCCGTAACTTGCATTTCGATAGTAGCCTCTGCAAAAAACTATTTTCGTGCTCTTTTAAGTAGAAGTCGGAGTCTTTTTACTACTGGGGAACCTCCTGCACTTGTTAGGTTGCTAGTGGAGCGTCTCCACGATCTGTAGCAGTATCACCACAGTGAGGGAAAAGTTGTAATTGTGGGGTTGAGTTGAGCCGCATAGATCACTCCGAGACTGCTGCACATCCCGCCTGACGCTAGTGGCCACTCTGTCTTCGACAGTGTGAGGAGTTTTGCTGCGGTGACACCGTCGTTTTTGCCTCATGGCTCTTTTCCTCGTTCGACAAACTCACAGCGCGTCAGCTTGGCGGCACTTGCTGCTGAGATGGGTACTGTGGGATTGCAGTATCATTCGATTCAGTAGGATTTTAAAATCCTATTGAAATATCGCTCACACTGTGTGGACGATTGACGCACCGTGGTCACGCCTGCCTAGTATCCGTCACTTGGTCATTTTCCAACGCGCACGCAGCAGTGTCTGCGGACAGCTACCCAGCATACTAGGGACTAGATTCAGAACTATCCATTCGCCATGCTGCTTTACGATCCCCTGCACAAGTCCGAGTACTCGATGCCCACCACATCCACCAGCCTCTCGACCAGGCCGCAGTACAACCACTAATACCCCGACCGTGACTCTCGGTCTTCTACTATGTCCGCCTACCGTTATCACAACAATAGCATTGAAGACACCGACAGCGGCACGGTCGAGACCGTCCGAGTGTATTGGATTTGAAAACGTGAAATTTGACTGTTTTTGGAAAGGGAAGCTCCACTTTTTATACCAGTTTCCTAATTAAATCCGCAAAATATACCAAACGAAAAATAAATACAGAAAATATACCAGTTTGGTTTCAAATTTCAAGTTAAATACAGAAAATATACCAAAATGTATTTTTCA